>JBBPBX010016348.1:21745-36960 GCA_038048925.1 Garcialebias charrua
AAGTCAAAGTCAAAGTCAACTTTATTGTCAGATCTGCAATATGTACAGTGCAGGACATACACAGGACCGAAATTGCGTTTCTCTCAGTCCCTCGGTGCAACAGTAAACATCTAAACATTGAAACACTGAAACATATAATAATAGACATAAGCATAAAAATAGTAAAACTAACACTGTCCTGAGTTTTTTTCATAGTGGTATAAAAAAAGAGTATAAAAAGTATAACTAAAATAAACTGAGGTTGTGATTGGCCAAATGACGCGCTCCAACAAAGATGTTTTATTATCGACAAGATGCCTTGCTCTGTCTTGAAATCCAGTCAGTGGGAAATAATGCATTCTAATCTGCCACGGGTCTGACCCCCCCCCACCCCGAAAACAAAAACTCATCGGATCTACACGAATCACGTAAATGATATATTTTGCTTTGAAAACGGCGAATTTCGCCGAAAGGTGACTAGTTTGCAGGTATGTTAAAATGTTACATTTACTCAGATTAAACTTTTGATCTGTGATTTGTGTTCTATTCTGAATAAAATATTAGATGTTGGCACCTCCACATCATTGCATTCAGTTTTTATTCACAATTTGTTTAGTGTCCCAACTCTTTTGGAATCCAGTTTGTACATGACAGTCTGTTGTATTTGAACCATCGACTCTCAAGCCTCAAGTTTACTCCTGCGTCCAGTCAGAAACTGTGCACTGTCCGCAGAGGGTTTGGACTTCCAGCGTCCACCCTGAGCGGCTGCGGAGCTGCTCCACAGACAAGGGGCATTTTCAGAACAAATTGAGGTCGCAGATTGGTCATTTGTTGACACGCCTACTGGATTGATTGGCAGGTTGGGGGGAAAAGAGAGCTGGCAGCTCCAGCTGCAGCGATGCTGTGTTTATACGTTGTTAATAAAAAGTTGTAAAAAAATAAAAAAACAGGGAGCGCTGGTCCTGCAGACCACACATCAGACCAGCACACCAGGAAATCTCCAGAACCTCCTGCAGCCACACTGGACCTGAGTTTAATTCTCTCGTGACAAATTCCTTCATTTCTCACATTTCAGTCATGGAGTCAACAGAGGAGGAAGAGATGACTTGACTCTTGACAAAACAACCAAAGAAAAGGTCAGATCTGGGATGAAGAAGAGGAATTTAAAACGTTGGTGTCACATACAAAACAGTCCCTCGCCGGGTGGTTTACTGTGCGACAGAGAACACGGTCGCAAACATCGAGCTTTGGGCAGACATGCCCCGTGGAGGTCTGCGCGTACCTCCGGACGTATGATGTCCACGGGAGTTCAATCCCCGGTTGGTCCCACCACGTTCTCTGAGGTCAGCAGACCAGTTACTTCTCAAAGTTCCAGGAACTCGTCTTAAGCGCAGAGGTGACAGGACCTTCTCTGTAGCAGGACCAAGACTTTGGAATGAGTTACCTCTGCTCGTCAGACAGGCCCCCTCCCCCTCGCTTTTCAAATCCTGTTTAAAGACTCATTACTGCTTTACACCAGATGATCTGTGTTTGGTCGTTTTATTTATGATCTGCAATGTTTTTATGTCTATTTTCTGTTTTTTCAGAGTTAGGCTGCACCCCCCCGCCCCCGGAGCGTCTTCTGAATGGACCAGGGCGGCGCGAGCGTGTATGTGTGTGCACGTGCTCACCCTGCAGACGGCGTACGTGTTCCCGTACAGCTCGTGGCTCAGCTCCAGCCTCTGGGCGAGGACGGCTTTGTCGTTGTAGGCAAACTCGATGATGGCGGAGGCGGCGGCGTGGCGAAGCATCTGCCGGACGTTTCCTTTGAAGGAGTGGATCAGCGCCGCCACCAGCTCCTTGTTCCTGAGCGGGACGAACACCAGCGTCAGGGTCCGGCTGCGCTTCAGCCGTCGGAACCGCACGGGTCGGGTCGCACTTACCCGTACATGAGCAGCTTCTTCACGACGTGTCGGCCGTACTGAGACTTGCACAGAGCGAGGACGCTGTCTGCGGGGGACAAACGCTTCAGGTGACCGTCCCGCCAACCCAAACAGGAAGTTCAACAGTTTAAAAACACGGCGCCCACCTTTCAGCTCCTCAAACACTTCCTGTCTCTGCTGGTGGCTGCCAAACTGGATGAAGCACTGCAGAACCCGGACCGAGTCGTGAGCGAACGCCATCTGTGGGCAGGAGAGCCAATCGGGTCAGAACCGAGACAGAACCGAGCCGAAGCATCAACGTTCACTGCGTGGGTTCAACCGTTCAGAACGGCACCAGAACACCTGTTGGATCTTCCCCCGGATCAGATCGTGAAGCTCCTTCATCAGTTTCTGCTTCAGCTCCTCGTCACATTTCTTCCTGCAGAACAAACACGTCAGTCCATCAGCACCAGAACCTGCTGGGTCAGTCCATCAGCACCAGAACCTATTGGGTCAGTCCATCAGCACCAGAACCTGCTGGGTCAGTCCATCAGCACCAGAACCTGCTGGGTCAGTCCATCAGCACCAGAACCTGCTGGGTCAGTCCATCAGCACCAGAACCTGCTGGGTCAGTCCATCAGCACCAGAACCTATGGGTCAGTCCATCAGCACCAGAACCTATTGGGTCAGTCCATCAGCACCAGAACCTGCTGGGTCAGTCCATCAGCACCAGAACCTGCTGGGTCAGTCCATCAGCACCAGAACCTGCTGGGTCAGTCCATCAGCACCAGAACCTGCTGGGTCAGTCCATCAGCACCAGAACCTATTGGGTCAGTCCATCAGCACCAGAACCTGCTGGGTCAGTCCATCAGCACCAGAACCTGCTGGGTCAGTCCATCAGCACCAGAACCTGCTGGGTCAGTCCATCAGCACCAGAACCTGCTGGGTCAGTCCATCAGCACCAGAACCTGCTGGGTCAGTCCATCAGCACCAGAACCTACTGGGTCAGTCCATCAGCACCAGAACCTGCTGGGTCAGTCCATCAGCACCAGAACCTGCTGGGTCAGTCCATCAGCACCAGAACCTGCTGGGTCAGTCCATCAGCACCAGAACCTATTGGGTCAGTCCATCAGCACCAGAACCTGCTGGGTCAGTCTCTTCAGGAGAACAAAAACTCTTCCTCAACATCTAACAGAGAATTCTGATGATAACAATAAATTTTGTGGTATAACAAAAAAACAGAAATCATATTTAATTGACAAAATTAAAGGTTCAGTATGCAGTTTCTGTAGAACTGCAGAACTTAGAAATATTTTCAACAGGCAAAGCATTCTGATCCCTCCCCCTCAGAGCCATATGTGGCTCTGCCCCCTTGTGGTCTGTTGAATTTCAAATTCAAGCTCTGTTTTTATTGGCTGATTCAAATTCAAGCTCTGTTTTTATTGGCTGGTTACAAACTCTGTTTTTATTGGCTGGAAAATGGCGGGTCACCTTTTCTTTTTAGAAATGCTTATTTACCACCTGGAGAAGCAAGGGGACAATATTTTTTTTTTAAATTTTCAGAGATTACCTGGCTAACATCAGTCTGTCAGGAGGTAGTGACAGAGTGAAGAAATATGTTCATAAAAAAAGCTACATACTGAAGCTTTAACTAACATGTTGCTTTGCAGTATTATACTGTATAATTTTTTTTTAAAACAACAACAGGTAATTTTACTGAAATTATTTAGTAAAAGTATTCAGTCTCCATGTATAAAAATGATCTGTTACTTAGATTGAAAAAGTCTGCACAAAATAAAAACTAAAGTGCAGGTGCAGTTTCCTAAAACAACTAAATAAAATGAAGCTTAAGATCTGTTGAACATAAATGTAACCTACAACAATATGTTGCCTTTAAATGAAGTAGAACTTTATCTGATCTGTCTCTGATCACCTGCCTCTTGGTCCGTGGACCGACTGGAACTCAAGAGACAGTTGAGCTGCGTGTTTGTACCGACAGTTTAGAGCGGGGGAGACGCAGCCCACACCGGCAGCTCAGAGCAAGGTGGGGGGACGGGGGAGAGAGACGAGCTGTCTGTACCTGCAGTTTAGAGCTGGATGGAGAGAAGCTGAGACGCGCGTTGTTTGTTTTTAGCATTTTAGCTAGCTAGTATTGCGCGCAACTTATTAGTGTTACACCAGTACCGACAGGTGGAGGGGCGCAGTTTGGTTTGGTCGTTCGAAGTGCTCGGTTGTTCAGGGGGCGGGGCGCCCTGACGTATTAAATCATGAAATTAACATATCATGATTTCATTTATTTGCCCGGACAAGCTTTTTTTACGGTATTATAGTGAACGATATGATATGGCCCAGCCCTATTCAACATAAATGCGTCTCGTCGTCCGAGACGAGTCTTTACCTCCTCAGGTCTCCCCACACTTGTTTGGAACGAGAAATAATGGCAAACATGTCCTTCCTCTCCGCCTGCTGTCGGCTGTTCTTCAGCTCCTTCTTCTTCTGCTGTCGGTTCTTCTTCAGCTCCTCTTCCGTCGGCTTCTTCTCGGCTTTAAACCTCTTCTTCTTCGCCTCTGGACCTGATTGCAGACAGAAAACTACTGAAATGCCACGACCCAACAGAAAGACGAACGTACAAACGGTTGTTTTCTCACCTCCACCTTCCTCGGACAGTCTCCTCTTCGCTCCTTTAGAAACATCTGGCTTCAGGTCTTTCCTGCCGCCAACGCCGGTCTTTCCTGGTCTCTTCTCAGAGTTTTTGAACGGTTTGAAGGGTTTTCTCCCGCCTGGTTTTCCTCCAAGCTTTGTCCCAGTGGAGTCTGAAAGGAGTGCGACCCGTCGGTTATCAAATCCGTTAAATCAGGTTCTGAGTGACGCTGGCCCACTCACCTTTTCCTTTCTGGGTGAGCTTTTTCCCACCTTTAGGAGAGAAATGTTTTTTTGGTTTGGCGTCCATCTTGATGTCTGTTTCGGAGAGATGCTGTGAGGAAAATCTCAGGTTTAAAACCAATAATTTATAATTACAGGTCCAGTTTGTGTGGGCGCGCAGAGTTCAAGAATGAGGTTTAAATATCGCCAACACCATCTATAAAGAAACTTAAAATAGATTTACAACCAACAAGTAGAAGACGTTGATCAAAGTATGAAAAATGCCCAAATTATTCTTACAGCATTCTTTCCTTAAAGTTGATTTTTATTTAAGTATTTATTTAAAATACATTTATTCCTGCATTTCATACTTGAAACTCATTTTCCTCTTCCTAAATGCCAAGTTTACTTCATAACAAGTAAAACTATTAAGAGGAAATCATGGTTCCTGCTGTCTGAAATGTGTAAACCAGGGGTGCTCATTACGTCGATCGCGATCTACTGGTCGATCGCGGAGGCAGTACTGTACTGGTAGATCACAACGTGACATTAAAAATGTTTCAGCCTATCAAACATCCCGTCACTTGATTGACATACAGGGTAACCAATCAGATGACAACTGAATGCTAAAAACAACGGCGCTAAACGCGGCAAAACTTACAAGCTAATCAGCAAATTACCTCAGATAGCCCTTGCTAAAACAAGGGCTTAAAAACCAGCTGAGAAAGAGAAAGGTGGAGGAACTAAAATCCCAGTTGTCCGGACAGCAGTCATTTTTCACTCACCCAACTTCAAAAGCGAAAGCCGCCACCGAAGCATCGTTCCGGGTGAGTCACGCCATCGTTAAAAACAATAAGTCCTTCCAAGACGGAGAGATGGTAAAAGAAGAATTTGTTGAAGCAGCGGACTCATTGTTCTGAGACTTTAAAAGTAAGGCTGAGATATTATCTTCAATTAAAGCTCTGCAGCGGTCAAGACATAAAGTTACTGTGAAACCATGGCTGAGGATTTAATTTAAAATTGGAAGGACATCGGAGATGGTGAATGTTTCTCCCTGCAGTTGGATGAATCTACAGATGTGAGTGACACAGCCCAGATGTGCATCTTCATCTTGATGAACATTTGGAAATGTGCTTGAGGCTGGCTGTCAGCAGCTACTGTCCGGACTATGCATCCCTGGCTGATTCAATTCAGTGCAAGTCATCAAAATCAAAAAAGGCGTTCAATACAGAAACAACTGGACTTTATTTGTAACAGAAGACGTTTCGCTCTTCATCCAAAGAGCTTTCTCAATTCAAAGAGCAGAGTGTGAGTGTGAAAGCTCTTTGGATGAAGAGCGAAACGTCTTCTGTTACAAATAAAGTCCAGTTGTTTCTGTATTGAACACCTTTTTTGACTTGATCATGTCTTAGATGACTGAGAATCTTCACCATCATAAGTCATCAAAGTAAACTCAGGTAATTACAAAAAAATTAATAATTACATGTACAGTATTTATTATGTGTTGTGCAATACAGTATTGGCTTATTCAGTTATGCAAGGTACATCAACATACAATGTACATAAAAACAATCCTTAATACATTTGAAGATACAGTAGTTATATGTTTTGCATTTTTGTATTGGGTAGATCAATTTGACTTGGTTGTTTTATAAGTAGCTCGCATGCTGAAAAAGTGTGAGCACCCCTGGTGTAAACAAACGAAGGCCTAAATGGTTTATTTTGTACGTTTCTATTTACATTTCTAAAACATTCCAATTTTAGACAGGCTTCCTTTGAAAATTAACTAAAAGTAAAGGTTTTACCGTAATTTAATTTCTATTAATCAGTTCAATTTTTCAATTCTATTCAGAGAATCAACACTTTTGAGTTAAAACATTTTGTTGTGAAACCAGTTTGTTTTTTTCACTCACTTAACTAAAAAGTGCTATGACTATTAATATGTCATTAATTAAACAACATAAAACAACTAAACGATGAATATTTTGACAGAATTAACTCACATTTCGGCAGGACGATCACACGTGTAGTCTCTTACGTCCGGGGAAACAGTTTACGGCACCAAGCCGTAAAGCAATCTTCGATGTTGCAAAGCGCACGACTAAAAGTGGAAATAAAACGTTTTTTTCTTTCACTTATGTGTTCCTTACTTAATATTTTTAAAAAGTAGAAACAGTGTAAATAAAATTATTTGGACAACAATTACTCTATTGTTACTAGTAGCTTAAAAAGTGGCCATAGTTTTTTTTAGATAACATTTAGGCCAACTTTGTTACCATGGTTACAGCAACAACAACAACAAAAGAACGTTTAGCTCATCTACTTAGTTTGTTTTTGATTTATACAACAATTTAGTATTCGTGAGAAATGTTGTTTACAAGGACGTACATACAACAACAACAATAATAATAATAGTAATAATAATAATAAATGTGTTGCTCCGTTGCTTAGCAACAAGCCAAAGGACTTGGATAACCACGGATAACGTTTACGTTCAAGAAGAGGTAGTATTTGTGTAATTTATTCCAAACAAACGTTTTATTATCTTATTTACTATACTTAATAGTGTATCAAAATGAACGAAAACCGAAAATATCTATTTTTATTGGTTATTTTCATCGTTAGTACGTAAAATATTTAGCGTTACCTCGTTGCCTAGCGACAAGCTAACGAACTTGGATAACCGTACGTGTACGTTCAATGAACTGTTTATATACTGTTTTACGTGATTTATTCCAAACAGAAGCTTTTATTATCTCATTTAGTACAATTCATAGTTTACCATAAATTGATTAAAACTGAAAACACTTTTAATTATTGGTTAAAGAAATTAGAAACGCATGAAAGCGTTGTAGGCAAAGAACGACATTACCCAGAATGCTTTGTAACGTTTAACGGTCGCCCCGTTGCCCAGCGACAAGCAAACGGACTTCATTTCATTTCATTTATTTATTTATTCATTTTATAAAAAAAGAATACACAACAAACATGTTTCTTGTATAAAAAAGAAAATATAAAATGAAAGGTGGCAGAAGAAGAAAATATCTTATTTTGTCTGCCCCTTTTTAGAATAAAAAAAAATCATTTCAAACAATAATTATATTTAAGTAATAATGAAAAAAATGAATAACACATCTCAATTTTCAAATTTCGAGATATTACACATTGAACTACTTCATACATATTTCTTCAATAATTCACTCTTTATCATTTTTTTAAATACAAACATTGACATTGCTTTTTTTATATCACACTCTAAGTCATTCCACAATCCAACTCCCTGGACTGAGGTAGACCGTCCCTTCAAACTAGTTCTGTATTGTGTCTTTACAAATACATCAGTTCCCTTTAGGTTGTAACAGCTTGATCTTTTAACAAAATGTCTCTGAATATTTAAGGGTAGTGCATTGTTATGAGCTTTATACATCATCATTAAAATATGGTAATCTACTAAATCATGGAACATCAGTAATTTCAATTGAAAAAATAATATACTAGATGGATGACAGTAATGTTTTCTTGCAATAATCCTTATGGCTCTTTTCTGTAAAATAAAAATAGGTTTTGTAATAGTTTTACATGCTTTTCCCCAAACATTAATGCAATAAATTAAATGTGGAACAATGATGGTGTTATACAACAGATACAACGCTTTGTCATTCAATAGGTCCCTAACCTTATACAGTACAGCAATGGATTTCGAAATTTTCATTTTTACAGAGTCTATATGTTTTTTCCAAGTTATTTTGTCATCAATGACAACACCCAAAAACTTGACCTCACTCACTCTACAGATTTCTCCATCCTCAATTGTAAATTTGACATCTGCAGATTTCTTTTTATTTCCAAATATCATATAATGAGTCTTTTCTAGATTTAATGATAATTTGTTTAGTTTAAACCAAGTCTGTATTTTGACAAACTCTTTCTTCATCAATTCCAACATCTGATTCATATCCTCACCTAAACAAAATAAAGTAGTATCATCTGCAAAGAGGATACATTTGAGGAGTCCAGATACATTAACCAAATCATTAACATATAAAATAAACAACTTAGGTCCTAGTACAGAGCCTTGGGGAACTCCACAGGTGATATTACAATAATCAGATTTTACATCATCAATCTGTACGAACTGCTTCCTATCTTTCAAATAACTATGTACCCACTGCAGCGCTGGTCCTCTAATGCCATACACATTCAGTTTCTCAAGGAGAATGGTGTGATCTATTGTATCGAAAGCCTTTTTTAAATCGACAAATATACTTATACCATATTGTTTGTTATCGACAGCTGTAGTCATTTCTTCCATAAACTCCATGAGAGCCATAGATGTAGACTTCTTTGCTCTAAACCCATACTGACTCTCACTTAAAATATTTTGCCCATCAACAAATTTGTCCAATCTATAAACAAATAATTTTTCTAGAATCTTTGAAAACTGTGGCAACAAGGAAATTGGTCTGTAGTTAGTAAATGCACATTTATCACCATTTTTGAAGAGTGGAACAACCTTAGCTACTTTCATTCTGTCTGGGACAAGAAGTGTACATTCAGTGTACTGTTTAGAAACTGTAATCTGCGTAATTTATTTCAAACAAACGTTTTTAATATCTAATTTCCTACACTTAATAATTTAACGAAAACTGAAAATAGGTTTTATTATTGGTTATTATTTTTATCATTAGTTCAGTTTTAGAAGTTAGAACCGTTGTAAAATGGCGGATGAAGGCAGGAGACGCAGCTCTGTGCGTGAAAAAGATGAAAAAAACGGCTTCACTGGAAAACTCTGAAGCAACGTCAACTTTTTACGGTCTAAATTAAAAGTTTTTCACTTTTTATCTAGAAGGTTCATTTAAACCTTTTATTTAAATTACAGTAATTAACGCTAGCCGTAGTTTGCTAGCTGATGCTAAAAACGGGCTAACGTGAAAGTTCATTTTATTTTATTAACTTCCTCATATTAAAAAGTAAAACAGTATAAAGTGTTTATGGATGAGGTTTACAACTAAATTGGGTTTTAACTAAAACAACAACATCAAAATCACGTTTAATTTTTCAGGTAAAACCATAGGGTTAAATTAAACAATACTTTATCAAGTAAATGTACACTGACAATCAAGTTAAGATGGCCGCCACAGCCAGTCAACCTCAGGAAGCACAACAAGGGCTTTAATTCAGTCAGTTTTACAGATATTGAGCTAAAGTTTGTGGTAGTAGCTGAGAGTCATCCCAACACATAGTCTGATAGCTATGGGCAGCGGGCGATATGCATCTACTGTATCTGTAACGTGTTTTCTGCCTGACAGGAAGTAGAATGGAAGACGTTGTGGTGCAGCAGCAGCCTGAGGGTGAACCAAAGGTGGTGCTCCCTTCAGACATGTTTTACGAATACGAGGAGCTCCGGTCCAGACCCGTCATCACTCCGGGGTCAGAGATCCCAGAGGACTTTCTGCAACTCTTGTATCAAGGTTCAAGGTTCTTTATCGACTTTCGCATCACAAGTGGTACAAAACTGTGTACACAAGGTTCCAGTTACACCCAAAAATAGCAAAAATATAAAGTATAGAAAGAACTAGTATATATGGGTCTAAGATATACAGTATACACTACAGTACAGTAAACAAACGCTACACGATACACTAAAAGATCCACGATACACGCTAAACACGAATAATGTAAAATAATATGGTATATAAAATAGCAGCCTGAACATAATTAAAGTAATTAGAGTCTGTAGTGAGCAGATGGGTATGAATACAGCACCATAAGGCAAAAGATCAGCAGCATGGATAATCAGCAGCACAGATAAGTCACATCACCATTAAAGGGTCATTACAGTACAGTGATTTTTTTTTCTTACAGTGATTCTCCTGGTTAGGGATGCATGAGTCTAATAGCCTCAGGGTAGAAGCTGTTCCTCAGTCTAGTGGTTCTACATTTGATGCTCCTCAACCTCCGTCCTGAGGGGAGTGGGGCAAAGAGTGAGTGTGCTGGGTGAGTGAGGTCTTTCATGATGCAGGTGGCTCTCTTCCTGCATCTGGAGGTGTAAATGTCTGTGATGGTGGGGAGACTGACTCCAACATCTTCTGTGCAGCCTTCACCACTCTCTGCAGAGCTTTTCTTTCTGCAGCTGTGCAGCCTCCATGCCACACGTTGATGCTGGAGCACAGGATGCTCTCCACTGCACACCTGTAGAAGGAGGTGAGGACTGGGCTGCTCAGACCAGCTCGTCTCAGCCGTCTGAGGAAGTAGAGTCTCTGATGACCTTTCTTGATCAGGCTGGTGGTGTTGTTGCTCCAGCTGAGGTTATCATTCAAGTGTACACCCAAGTATTTGTAGCTGGAGACCACTTCCACTGCAGATCCTCTTATGTTCAGTGGGGTGTGGGTGTGTTTGTTCCTTCTGAAGTCCACAATCATCTCCTTTGTCTTCTTCACATTCATGTGAAGGTTATTCTCTTTGCACCAGCTCTCCAGGATGTTCCACCTCCTGTCTGTAGCTGGACTCATCATTGTTTGTGATGCATCCCACCACCGCTGTATCATCTGCAAACTTAACAATATGACAGCCTGGATGTGTGGCTGTACAATCATATGTGAGCAGAGTGAACAGAAGGGGGCTCAGCACACATCCTTGAGGAGAGCCAGTGCTGAGGGTTATGGTGGAGGAGGAGAAGTTGTGGATCTTCACGGACTGTGGTCTGTCTGTTAAGAAGTCTAGTACCCAGTTACAAATAGAGGGGCTTAGTCCAAGTGTAGATAGTTTGTCTATCAGAGTTTGGGGGATCATGGTGTTGAAGCAGATGTGAGTCCTTCTGATCCAGGTGGGTGAGAGCAGTGTGGACCACAGAGGAGATGGCGTCCTCTGTTGATCAGTTCTCAAGGTATGCATACTGATGAGGGTCCTCGTTGATGTTGATGGTTGTCTTGATGTGGGTCATGACCAGTTTTTCGAAGCATTTGGCGACTATCAGGGTGAGGGCCACTGGTCGATAGTCATTCAGACCAGTCACTGTATAGCTCTTAGGAACTGGGATGATGATCTTCAGGCAGGTGGGAACTGTTGCCAGGTGAGTGAGGAGTTAAAGATGTCAGCCAGCACATCGCAGAGCTGATCAGCACATTCTTTCAGCACTTTCCCAGGGATGTTGTCTGGGCCTGTTGCCTTGTGAGGATTAATCCTCCTGAGGTGGTTCATCTGAGGTCACGCTGAGAAACCTTTCTTCTGGTGCTGGGTGGTCTGTTCGGCTCTTCAAAGCCGGAGTTGAACCTGTTTCCTAGGACATTGCGCGCCTCTGCTGTTATAGTCTGTGATGCACTTAATCCTCTATCCTATCCTTGTATCTTCTGGGAAACAGAGACATCTATTGTTATAACAAAATAAAATACATTTTACTTTAAAATAATCTTTAATAAAACTGTCAGATGAGCTTTAGAACCTTAACTCCAAGATGTGTTCAGTCACTCCTTTGGCTACGACAGCAGGCGGAGGGCCAACCTGCAGCTGCTGGACGACAGCACTCTCATCTACATTGCAGGGAACCTCCTGGTCCTGCTGGACGTCTCCACCAAGGAGCAGAGATTCCTGCGCTCCTGCAGTGGAGGAGGAATCGGAGCCGTCGCAGTAAGAACACCGTCTCCCGTCAGCACTGCTGAAATCCACTGAAGAAGCCGGAACTGAGTTGTTGTTACAGATAAAAGAAGCTAAAGACCAAACAGAGCAAAAGGCTAACTAAAGATATTGAGATGACAGCTAGTTACTAAAAGTTGCAAAATGCTACCTGAACATTGCAAAAGCTTAGCTAAAAGATAAAAGTATCAAATGGCTAACCAAATGTTAAGAGTAGCAAAGGCTTGTTAAAAGCCAAAGAAGCAACAAGCTAGATAAAAGTTAAAAGTAGCTAAAAGCCACCTGAAATTAACAAAAGGCTAGTTAAAGGATAAAAGTAGCAACAGATTAGTTGAAGTCTAAAACAAGTAAAAATTTGATAGCAGCTAAAATAAGCAAAAGGCTTAACATAAAAGTAGCAAAAGTCTAGCTGAAAATATCTAAAGGCTATTGCAATTAGTAATTGACTATCTAAACGATAAATAAAAATAGTACCATTTTTCTCGCCTATAAGTTACAGTTTTTTGCATAATTAACATGCCTGCGACTTATAGGCCGAAGCAGCATATTTATGGATTTTTTCCTCATACAGTATTTATAAACCGATCTTTGGCTAAGATGTGACCGTTTCCATTCATTCTGACTGAAAAAAAAAAAAAAGAACAGTACCATTCTCAGCCACTAGAAGCAGCACAGTAGTAGTAGCTGTAAAGCACTATAGATATCGTATATGGTAAATGGAGCTTACTTATATAGCGCTTTCCAGACCCCTATGAGGGGCCCCAAAGTGCTTTACAATACCAGCCATCCACCCATTCATACACACATTCATACACTGGTAGCGGCAGACTGCCATGCAAGGTGCTTTCCAGTCCTACCGGGAGCAACTCGGGGTTAAGTGTCTTGCCCAGGGACACAACGACACATGGTGTGGGGAACCGGGTATTCGTCGGTTCACCTGGGCACGGCATGAATGGAGCAGGCAAAGGCACAGAAAGAGCCATCCTCGTCGCCAAATGTTGTGGTGTTGCTAATACGTAGGTGTAGAATCAGAGTACTGCAGACGGAGCTCACTTCATAACACCATCCTTTATTCAACTTCTTCCCACCCTTCTTCTCCTCTCTCCACATCCTGTTCTCTCCCTACTCGGAGGTTCCCCCTGCTGTCAGTCTTATGCAATCGCAGGACACAACACACGCATGCGCAGTAGTGAAGGTTCCAAAAATCACAGCACCATCTAATGGCCCAGCATGGTAACTACAGTGGAGTCATGAGGACTGGGGGTGTGGGGGGGAGAGAGTCGTATCCACAGAATTCGCCTGTGTCAACTCAAAACTTTCGACCTAATTAACATGCCCATAAGTTCCATTTCCCCCACACAGTGTCCGTGTAAACAGGGCCTAAAACTGTATGTGAGCGCTGAGCGATCCTAAAACTACGTGGCTGTGAAGGTGCCCAGTTACATCCACACACACAAGCTGTCAGCCTCGAGGAGGCGGGGCTAGTGAGCCCAGGGTTTCTCAAGTATGAGCTTCCTCCGCTCCGCTGCAGGAGGAAGTGACAGCAAACGCGCTACAACTCAATGTAAGGAAAGTGATTCAGTTATTTTTTTTCTCCTGATTGGCTATAATTTCGCAATAGAGAGTTAAATTCTGATCAAGGAAGGCTTTCATCTGATCTCCATGGAGGCAGAGACTTTTAAAACTGAAAGCCGACAAGGAAGAAAAAAGTCATTGATGTCTTTGTTCAGAAGGAGTGGACATGGACTTTATTTAGGCTATTTGTTTATATATTTTTTTAATTTATTCCTTTTAGATCAAAAAATAAAACATCACATATTATATGAAAGAATACGAATAAATCTTATTTTATCTGCCCCTTTTTCAAAAACAAAACAAGTTCAAACAATCAATTAAAACAATAATTATCTATAAGTAACAGAGCAAAAAGAGTAACTTTTCACAATCTACAAATATCTATATCTAGAACATTAAATAAATAATAAAAATAAATGTCACATTTTTGTCATCTGTGTATGTTTCCCATACAAACACTTAACTAAAAGTTTTTGTATTTTGTTAACAATTTAGGTTTGATCATTTTTAAACATAAGCACAGAGTTTACATCTTTAACATGATTTCCCAAAACATTCCACAATTCAACTCCCTGTATACCGTCCCTTCAAACTAGTTTTGGCTTTGCAAAAATTTCAGTTCCCTTTAGACTAGCAGCTTTCTCTCTTAACAAAATACATTTGAACATTTGAGTGTTCTATTACTAACAAAATATTATGGTACAACAAATCAAAAAACTTCAGTACTTTGAGTTGTTTAAATAATATATTAGATAGATGACATTAAGGCTTTTTTGTAATAATTCTCACAGCTCTTTTCTGTAAAATAAAAATAAAATTTGTTATAGTTTAATTTAATTTATAAGTAAAGGTAAGACTAAATTTTTTTCCTCCAAATTAAATGTGCTTTTTTGTGTGCTACAGTTTGTATGTGTAAAGATTGCTGATATGAGATTTTAAACACAACCTGTTAACTGCTGCCAATCAAAGTCAAGTCAAAGTCAAAGTCAACTTTATTGTCAGAACTGGAATATGTACAGGTCAGGAAATACACAGGACCGAAATTGCGAATAAACTACTCTGCAGGGTTCATGTATTATAAAAGAAGAAAATATGCTATCCAAAGTATCCAAAGCGCTGAAGAAGCTATGGCAGACAGAAGCCAAAACGTGGAGAACATTTTTTGTCTGTTTTTTATTATACATATGAAAAAAAACTGCACAGTGCCTCACCAGCCATGAACCTCACCGCACGTCACTGATATATATATATATATATATATATATA
>JBBPBX010016349.1:0-41031 GCA_038048925.1 Garcialebias charrua
CGCGGAGAAACTTATGAACCGACACGGTCCATAGCAGGGTTTCCAGGCCGAAGGCCTGTAAGTCGATGTCCTCGTAAGTCGGGGACCACCTGTACAATCCCGCCGCCTTCAGATAAAAGTGACCAATGCAATCCCGCCTTGACCGTGGAATAGGTGATATTTAGTATTTTTATTCTTACAGAATTTGTGTTCTCTCCATATCAGTTTGTTCATTCATTCATTCAACCTTTATTTATACAGGCTGGACTCGTTACAAGAGGGACCTGTCTCACTCACACCTAGGGTCAATTTAGAGTTAACAATCAGCCTAACATGCATGTTTTTGGACTGTGGGAGGAAACCGGAGCACCCGGAGAAAACCCACGCATGCACGGAGAGAACATGCAAACTCCACCCAGAAAGGCCCCCGGACCAGGATTTGAACCGGGGACCTGCTCGCTTAGAGGCAGTCAAAGTCAAAGTCAACTTTATTGTCAGAACTGCAATATGTACAGGACATACACAGGACCGAAATTGCGTTTCTCTCAGTCCCTCGGTGCAACAGTAACCATCTAAACACTAAACACTAAAACATTTAATAAACATAAGCATAAAATAGTAAAATAGTAAAAAAGTGTAACACTGTCCTGAGTTTTTTCATAATAGTATAAAAGTATGAAAATTTACACCAACACTGAAACACCAAACACCCCTAAAACACCAAACACCCAATGAACATAAGCATAAAATGAAATAATAAAAGTGTAATACTGTCCTGAGTTTTTGCATAGTAGTATAAAAAGTATAAAACGTATATCTATAAAATAAACTGAAGTTTCTAGCGTTGACATTTGCAAAGAGTCATCAACATCTCCAAAAGTTTGGTCTGTGTTGTAAAAAGCTGCACTTTAAACCTGCAGAAGGAATGTTGTTGTTGGAATATGGGGGAGATGTTTTGTTTATGCTACTGGGGGGATGTTTTGAGCACACAAAAGACTTCAGCCCCAGGGGGTCACACAAACCTAATTGAATGCAAATCCCTCAATCTGTAATTTGACAGACTGTGGTAAGTGTAGTACTCATCTGAATATTCTGGTATTCCTAGTGTTAAGGTTGCTGCTCCACAAAACACCTGACAAGTGCAAACAAGCTAATAAAGGTCAGACATTTGAAAAGGATAAAAAACAAACAGTTTAAATAAAATTTCAAACATTTCTAAAATAAAATAAAAATAAAAATGATCACCTTCTGTATCCAAGCTTCTTTTCTACTACAACTCCGTGTGGTCATTCATGATAGATGAGACGGGATCCATGCTAATGCTGAGTGACAGTGTCCTGCAGTGTGGCACCTCTCAAAACACAGCATGCACAAAGTTAAAGTTTGACTCACACCTCAAGTGATTTGCACTTTCTGACAGCTGACCAGAGCGCACGCAGCAGGAAAAATTATTAGAGATGTTATCTTTGAGTTTCATCCACCTCATCTGTACAAAAATATATTCAGAGTAGTGATGATGACTTTTCAGGGAGTGCTTCAATGATTCATTTTTGTCACCATTGGAGAAGCGGTTGGCGTTTCTTTTATAACACCCCACAAGAGGATGGAAAACTGTTACGCAAGTGTGTGTGTGCACATTTGCGTCCGAATATTCATACGCCTCTAAGTGTTTCATTTTTGCATAAAATGGCTCTCACAAAGTGCATAACAAAGACAAAAAAACATTTTTCAAGTTGGTGGAAAAATTAAGAGTTCAAATCCACATTCTATTAGATAATCACTGCGTGAGAGCATATCTCCACACAAACACACACATACTTCACCAGCACACACACACACACAGAAACATGTGCTGCAGATTTGTGTGTTGTGTGCGTCTTCGGTAAAGGATTTGCAGAAGATTGCGGTGAACATAGCGCAGGATTTCTGTCATCATTGAACACATGGGGAGAGGAGTCTGCCTCGACAGCAGCATTGACAGATTGCATGAATAATTTAGGAACAAAGTGAGAGGCCTCATAGACCTCTGAATCACTTGCAGTGACAGCTGCCTACTCTGACTTTGGTTCCCCTCTCATCCTTTTTAATGCATATTATTTCCATAAATACCTCCCTCTTACATCTCGAAGTGCTGTCCGAATGCAAAGGGCACGACATCAGATCATTGACGTGGAAGCAGAGGCTTTGGCCTTAGTAACAATGCAACGTAATATTTGTATACCAATCCATCCATCCATCCATTGTCTTCCGCTTATCCGGGGTTGGGTCGCGGGGGTAGCAGCCTCAGTAGGGAGGCCCAGACTTCCCTCTCCCCAGCCACTTGGAGCAGCTCCTCTGGGGGAATCCCAAGGCGTTCCCAGGCCAGCCGAGAAACATAGTCCCTCCAGCGTGTCCTGGGTCTTCCTCTGGGTCTCCTCCCGGTGGGACATGCCCGGAACACCTCACCAGGGAGGCGTCCAGGAGGCATCCTAACCAGATGCCCGAGCCACCTCAACTGGCTCCTCTCGATGTGGAGAAGCAGCGGCTCTACTCCGAGTCCCTCCCGGATGACTGAGCTTCTCACCCTATCTCTAAGGGAGAGTCCAGACACCCTGCGGAGAAAACTCATTTCAGCCGCTTGTATCCGAGATCTCGTTCTTTCGGTCACAACCCAAAGCTCATGACCATAGATGAGGGTGGGAACGTAGATCGATCGGTAAATTGAGAGCTTTGCCTTTTGACTCAGCTCTCTCTTCACCACGACAGACCGGTACAGCGCCCGCTTCACTGCGGACGCTGCACCTATCCGCCTATCGATCTCACGCTCCAGTTTTCCCTCATTCGTGAACAAGACCCCGAGATACTTAAACTCCTCCACTTGGGGCAGGACCTCCTCCCCGACCCGGAGAGGGCACGCTACCCTTTTCCGGCTCAAGACCATGGCCTCGGACTTGGAGGAACTGATCCTCATCCCGACCGTGTCACACTCGGCTGCAAACCGCTCCAGTGAAAGCTGTAGATCACGATCTGATGAAGCCAATAGGACCACATCATCTGCAAAAAACAGAGATGCGATTCTAAGGCCACCAAATCGGATCCCCTCAACACCTTGGCTGCGCCTAGAAATTCTGTCCATAAAAGTTATGAACAGAATCGGTGACAAAGGGCAACCTTGGCGGAGTCCAACTCCCACCGGAAACGAGCCTGACTTACTGCTGGCAATGCGGACCAAGCTCTGACACCGGTCATACAGGGACCTAACAGCCCGTATAAAAGGGCCTGGTACCCCATACTCCCGGAGTACCCCCCGAGGGACGCGGTCGAATGCCTTCTCCAAGTCCACAAAGCACATGTAAACTGGTTGGGCAAACTCCCACGCACCCTCCAGGACCCTGCTGAGGGTGTAGAGCTGGTCCAGTGTTCCACGACCAGGACGAAAACCACACTGCTCCTCCTGAATCCGAGGTTCGACTATCCGACGGACCCTCCTCTCCAGAACCCCTGAATAGACCTTACCAGGGAGGCTTAAGAGTGTGATCCCCCTATAGTTGGAACACACCCTACGGTCCCCCTTTTTGAATAGGGGAACCACCACCCCAGTCTGCCAATCCAAGGGAACTGCCCCCGATGTCCACGTGATATTGCAGAGTCTTGTAAGCCAACACAACCCCACAACATCCAGAGCCTTAAGGAACTCCGGGCAAATCCCATCCACCCCCGGAGCCCTGCCACCGCATATTATTTCCATAAATACCTCCCTCTTACATCTCGAAGTGCTGTCCGAATGCAAAGGGCACGACATCAGATCATTGACGTGGAAGCAGAGGCTTTGGTCTTAGCAACAATGCAACGTAATATTTGGATATCAATGAAAACAGTAATTTGAAATTGTCTTGAAACCCATTCAAGTGGATTTTCAGTCATGTATGTTAGGCCGATGATGAACATAAAGATGTTTTTAGACATTTTTAACAGAGATATTGTAAGAGTACCACTGCCTGCAGCCCCTCCTCCAAGATGGCAGCTGATCATCAACACCTGGCGGTCATCATCAACCTGATGAAGATCTTCTCACAAGGCAAAACACCCGACCACTGTCTGTACACCTGCAAAGAACATGACAAAATACAACAACAAAATACACATGTATAAAGAACTTAGAATATTCATGACTTTGCAGTAAATTTCTATGAATATATATACCCATACCTACCCCATATACATACATACAAACACATGCATATACATTCATACACATCTACATATCTACATACTATACCTGCATATACATCCCTGCATCTATTTGTGTGTGGTTGAAAGCATGCATAAGTGTATAAGGCTTCTCTAATAGAACATTTAATAGTGACTGTGAAGCAGCAGAGATCCGATCCCCAAGACCCGAGGCAGACAAAGGGGGGACCAGAGCCCAAGACCCCAAGAGGGACCCGAGCGCGGAGCCCCCAGAGCTTGTCTGTTTCATGTTGCTATGTTCATTCGTGCTCAACTGCTCACACAGACTCATGTTTGTGCTGCTGTTTGGAGTAATGTTTTTATGCTATTAGTGCCTAGTGTATTTTTAGTTGGTGTTTTTCTTAGTTCATATCTTAGATCTTATTACATGTATTATTATTTTTCTTTTACTTTTTATTGTTGGATGTAACTGGGACCTTGTGTACATAATCTCGTTTCATCACATGTACCACATGTGGTGCGAATGACAATAAAGAATCTCTGACTCTGACATGCCAGCTCTATCGACCACGCACACCTCTCCGCTGCAGAGTGGAGATTTGACACACTGAAGGTGGAAGCTTATCCTGTAGTGTGAGCTGCACACATGTGCAACTGGTGCTAAATAATATGAAAAGAAAAAGAAAAAAATAATCCATGCCAATTGTGTGGCCAAGTCCAGCAGTCACTGTGCGAGAGGCAGGGGATACCCTGGACAGGTCTCCAGTCCATCACAGGGACACATAGAGACAAACAAGACAAACAGCCATTCACTCTCTCACTCACACCTAGAGACCATTTAGAGTTACCAATCAGGCTAACCTACTGTACATGTTTTTGGTCTGTGGGAGGATTTTTTTTTTTCCTTCAACCTTTATTTAGACAGGTTAATCCACTGAGCCTCGGTGACTCATTTACAAGAGAGACCTGATTATCTGAAACTGGAGTACATGGAGAAACCCCACGCATGCATGGAGAGAACATGCAAACTCCACACAGAAAGGCCCCCGGACTGGGATTTGATCCGGCAACCTTAACGCTGAGAGGCAGCAGCTCTACTAGTTGTGCCACTGTGCTGCCCCAGTGAGGGACTACTTCATATCAAGCATAAAGTAGATTGGCAGTTACAAACATTTTGATCAATTAATGAATTGAAATCAATTTAGTAGAAATATCAAAAGCACACATAAATTGATGCTTGGCAGTTTTTCTTTAATTTGTTTTGTGACATTGTGATTTTCAAAGGAATCTTTGTGATCAAATAAATCAGAATGTGCATGCAAAATGTTTTACATGAGTATCGTACAAATTTAAAATCTTATTAACAACATCTTACCAAATCTTAAAATGGCTTTTTACCACAACTTTTGAGGTGTTTATGTAAAATGTCTGCTTTGGGGAAGGGTGGCACATCCACACAGTTGCTAAAGCTGTCGCCTCACAGCAGTAAAGATTGTAGGTTCACCTCCAGGCCTTTCCTTGTGGAATTTGCATGCGTGGGTTTTCCCCGGGTACTCCGATTTCCTCCCACAGACCAAAATCATGCATTTTAGGTTCAATGATAATCCTAAATAGTCCCTAAGAGTGAATGCTTGTTTTTCTTGTTCGTCTTCATGTGCCTCTGTGATGGACATGAGACCTGTCCAGGGTGTACCCTGTCTCTCGCACAATGGTTGATAGAGATAGGCACCAGCTGCACGTGACCTGGAAAGGAGAAGTAAATAAAATTAAAGGATGGGATGGATGGTTTGGGGAAAATACACCTCAAATGTTTCTTCTTGGTTTTTCCATTCCACAATCACAGGAGCCTAGAAAGCCCTGTTTAATATCCTTTTGCAGCATTTTTTCTGTAGATTTACATAATCATCTCTACTGGGAAACAATGGCTTTGTTCACTGACGTGATTCTGCCAGCAGGAATAATTTACAAGAAAATGCAGGATGGAGAAACCCTACTAGAGTACTTTGATGTGCTTTACATTCTTAGGCTCATACCCAAGCAACATTTTAATTACATTATTTTGTGTGCTGTACTGTAGTGTGCAAAAATAAATTTAGGGTGACTTTAAAATGAGTGTCATTTTTTTTTATTATTGAAGCTTGGAACAACCAGGTCAATTAAAATGATAAAAAGCATTAAAATATTTAAAGTCTTTGCATAATTTTATATACTCTTGATACCAAGTCAGAAGTTTCATTATCTGTGTTGACTAGGAAGGAGATTTTATTTGTATAAAATGCACATTTAAATTTTGGTGATGCAAAACACAATATTTATTTTGTCTGCCTGATATCTTAGTTCCATGTCTGACAGGACTGCAACAATAAGATAATCTTAGATTACATGTTGAAATTGGTCAAAGGTAGGCCAATCCTTACCAGTGGATTTCAATAAGGATAATTTCAGCAGATTCAGATGTTGTCAGTCCATACAATGGGCGCTATCAACTGTTATCATCCCCATATGTAGCGGCGAAACTGTCACAATCTACCTGCTAGCATGTTTAAAAGAATGTTATCAGCATTATAATCGCTGTGAGTAGGCAGCGTGTTTCCGTAAACCCGGACGTGTTGTGTGTTTTTTTTTTTTTTCAGCTTATGTAACTGTTTTCCTAAACCTAACCTTAAGCCTGACCCAGAGGATCAACCCTGAACCTAACCCCCTTACCCTTGTGCCTAAACCTAACCAAGACCCTAAACCTAACCCAAGACCCTTTAAGGCCGAGATACAGTGAAGCAGACTCCGTATACGCGCGTATACGCGCGTATACGGAGCGGCTGCTTCACTTCAGCTGACTTCAGCTCAGACGTTCTCCTTGTTGTAATATGAGCTGCTGCACACGAAGGGGACAACTGAGCACGCTGATTGGTCACTTGCTGACACGCCTACTGAATTGATTGACAGCGCTCAGTCAGCTGAATGTGAAACCTAGTTGAAAGTGAAACCTTTAACATGAGCAGCTCGCTCAGACTTCTGCGGTGTTCTGATGCGCTGTTTCTACTATATATGTTATAAAAAGTTCTCTCAGAAATAAAAATAATAACAGGGAGCGCTTTTCCTGCAGCACACAGCCCACCAGGGGATATTAAAACATCGCGCACCAAGGTAGGACCTGAATTCATTCATTTCAATCATCGAGTGAACGGAGGAAGAAGCGGTTACTTGACTTTAGGCAAAAAAACAAAAGAAAAGGCCCGATCAGCGATAAAGAAGGGGAATTTATTTCATTTGTGTAACATACAAAACAGTCCGGCGCCGGGAAGTTTATGGTCAGACACCGCGTATCGCGCACGCGGATCGCGTATGCGTAGTAAAAAAATACCTTTGCGCGTACTTGCCCTGAGGGGCTACGCGGGGCTACGCTGCGTACGGGGCATACGTACGCTGCGTATTGGCGTATCGTGAGGACGCGCGAGTGTATCTAGCCCTTTACTCTAAACCTAACCACGTAGCTAAAGATGGAGCCTGCTGTCATCGATTGTAACGGTGATAATGTACCTTTAAACCTCCTAGGAGGTACAGGAGGGGCAATCTGACCGCTACGAATGGTTGATAACATCCAACGTGGGTGAAAATTTACACTGTTTTAATACCTAAAGTTAAACTGACAGTGAGAGAGATAATCATGTAAAAAAGGTAAATGATCTTTATTTACAGAGACTCTCAACAGTACAGGAATTCATGGATCTGCAGGGAAGCAGAGCAGTACACCTTTTATTGATTGATGGTATGATAATATATTAGAAGTAGAGGTTGATTTCTTTTTTCAGTTTTTCTTTCAGGCGAGGAGAGGAGCGTGGACGATTCCAAGAGGCTTTGACTGAAGAAGGCACTGCGATGAGTGGCAGGCCATAGGAGAGAGGCAGGATGGAAACTCAGAGACTGACGCTGTTTTGCTGATGAGGCGTTGAGGCAAGTGGTTCCAGTTAGACAATCCCATGGAGGGGCTACACAGAAGGAGCTCAAGGAGACTGGACATCCACAGGAAACTATCAACAGGTCAGGACTGTAATAAACACAAGGAGACAACATTTAGCAGCACTTGTCTTGAAGATAAGGACTGCAGGGGCTGTGTCGGTTTGTTGCCCTAATCTCAAATATTCCAGCGGAGAAGTACTGGGCCACAGGTCCATAAATACAACAGGAACTCATCAAACAGAATCAGAAGCAGGTGCCTAGGATTCACTCCACCCGGCCAAGCTAGCTTGCTCTGTTTATAAAGTTCATGCTCAATCATCCAGGTACCAAATCCAATAATGCTCAGTCAGGTCATCTGGACAGTTTCTTTTTTCTAGAGACGTTTCGCCCTCTATCCGAAACGTCTCCAGAAAAAGAAACTGTCCAGATGACCTGACTGAGCATTATTGGATTGCTCTGTTTATGTTAAAAGATAGGTAGAGCTTTGTTTCATCTTCATTTTTTGTTGTTTTGTATGGTTTTACAAGAGTGCACAATACGATGGCTTATTTTAGAAGGGATACAGCATGAATAACAGCTGTAAAACTACCTTGTGAAGTACAACAAAGTTCATGCTCAATCAGGGCCGGTCCTAAGCATGCTTACATGAGGGGACAGGTGGAAATGTGAAGGGGACATCTTCATCCGTACACATTATGCTCCAGCATATTCATTGTTATTGTTAACTTGTGTTTTCTTCATGGGATTGGAGTAATAGCTAAAAACTGAAATAAATAAATAAAAAATAGATTCAGAACGGCGATGATGGAAAAATGCATTTCAATTAAAGGTGTAAGTGTATGGAACAATGTTGACAGTGAGATAAAACAATCTAAATCTTTTTCTGCATTTAAAATAAATTTGAAAATCATTTTGATGAAACATATGGTGTTGAATAAGCTGATGTTTTGTTGTGGGTTTTTTTGTGTGTGTATTTGAAATATGTCTGAATAGCTCATTTTCTTTTTTGTGAATAGGGGGCAGATACAAGTTTATACTTCTTTCTGATCCTTGTCATTCATGATTTCTTTTAATTGTTACATGAACTATTCATATTTATTAATGAGTGAATTAAATATAAAATGGTAATGAAATTAAATGAAATAAACTGTGTCCAACTCCACAAAAATGGATTGTGCTTTGTCAGGCCTCTACCCTAACAGCTTGGGCGTCCCACCTGAAGCAAAGCTCCTACTGGTATAGTTCTTAAAGTCACTGAGGCACAAATTCAACCCCCATGACCACAATAAGCTGGCAATCCCTCAGGGGGGAAACAGAAAATAAGAAGATAATAAGAAGGAAAATTAAGATACTCTTCATCCAAAATTGAACAACCAACATAACATTTGTCTTATTGAAGGCATTATGCATCTTAAACTAATATGAACCTTACAATAACCAAAGAAAAGTGAAATTAATATAAAAAGAAACATCCATACCATACCATACCATTTTATTTATAAAGCACTTTAAACAGGAACAAGTCCACACAAAGTGCTGGACAAACAAACACGCAACAGGCAACACAGACAATGAGGTACAACACGAAAAACATAAAAACATTGCAGATCATAAATAAAACGATCCAATACAAATCAGCTGGCATTGAAAGCGATGGAGTAGTAGTGAGTTTTTAACCGGGATTTGAAAACCGAGAGGGAGGGGGCCTGTTTGATGAGCAGCGGTAACTCGTTCCAGAGTCTTGGGCCTGCTACAGAGAACGCCCTGTCACCCCTGCGCTTAAGGCGAGTTTCTGGAACTATTAAGAGTACCTGATCCTCTGACCTCAAAGCACGTGGAGGGACATATGGGTGTATCAGATCCGAGAGATAGGCGGGGGCGAGACTGTTCAGCGATTTGTAGACATACATGAGAATTTTGAATTGGATTCGAAGATGAACCGGTAGCCAGTGAAGGGAGGCCAAGACTGGTGTAATGTGCTCTCTTTTGCGTGTGCTGGTTAAAAATCGGGCAGCTGCGTTCTGAACCAGTTGTAATCGTGCAATGGTGGCTTGACTGACGCCAAGCAGAAGGGAATTGCAGTAATCCAGCCTAGATGTAATGAATGCGTGAATCACTGTCTCCAGGTTGTTTTTTGATAATATGGGCTTCAGCTTAGACAGACGCCTCAGCTGGAAAAAACAGGATTTGACGATCATGTTTACATGACTGTTGAGTTTCATGGAAGGATCCATTATCACTCCCAGATTTGTGACTTTTTGTTTTTCGGACAGGGGTAGAGCAGACAGGTCAATGCAGTGGTTTGAGGTTGTGTCATTGGGAAGGAACAATATGGCTTCCGACTTCTTATCGTTGAAGCTTAAGAAATTTAAAGCCATCCAGTCCCTGATGTCAGCCAGGCAGTCGAGCAGAGGTTGAATAGAGCCTGTACCATTTTGTCTTAGGGGGAAGTAAATTTGACAGTCATCAGCGTAGAAGTGGAAGGGTATATTGTGTTTCCGGAAAATAGCACCGAGTGGCAGCAGGTATAAGGAGAACAAGAGAGGACCCAGGATGGACCCCTGCGGAACCCCCCATTTAAGAGCCGCCACTGCAGAAGTAAAATCGTTGATGGAAACACAAAAGGATCTGTCAGAGAGGTAGGATCTGAACCAGTTTAGGGCTGATCCTGAGATGCCCACCCACTGCTCCAACCTAGCAATGAGGATCCAAAACTTTCTCAAACTGGATTAACAAACAGTATAGATAAACAGTAAGTTTTTTAGATGACAAGAAAACGTTTTAATAAAAAAATATATAGCGAGGGAGAAGTTATGATAGCCTGACTTCGACAACCTTAACATGTAGATGTGTGCTGGATTTGGTGTGTTTTGGTTTAGTAAAAAAAGAAGAAGAAAAAAGGCGACCCAACAATGTTCAGGTCATCTGGATGGTTTTTTTTTTGTTTGTTTGTTTTTCCCATCTGATTTCATTTTATGAACTTTTGTATTTTGAACCACTTTGACTGTGGCTGTCTGGGAGGAGTCGACAAGGGAGAGAGAGGACGGCCCCCAGAAACCATCTTATCACCAGCAAACTGGTTGGTCCACTCAAGGAGTGTGCTGCTTAGTGGGGAAAATAGTTTCTCCAGACTCATGAAGCCCTTCAAATGAAGGGCAAAACGTCTTGCAACAACAAATTAAAAATAAAAAACTGTCCAGATGACCTGACTGAACACTGTTGGGTCTTTCTTAGTCCCCCCAACAGAGGGGCCACTCTGGTCACATGGTTTAAGTTCCTGATAGGTGTGAAAGTGTCTGGGTATCGGTCCTAAAGATGCACTGTAGGTTTTTGAAAGCTGAAATCTGAGACCTCCTCTGTTTAAAGATGGTTTCTCTTGTTTAACATAAACAGCCACCTTGGTCCCCTCTCAAACCATCTGTCCTCTCGGTCCAAAATGTGGACATTCTAGTCCTCAAAGGAGTGTCCCTTGAAGAAGCTCCTCAGATGAGAAGCAAACGGTCTTCAGTTACAAATAAAGTCCAGTTGTTTTTGCTTTTCATCTTGTTTGGATTTACCATGTCCTGGATGACTGAGGAGCTTCCCCAGCATCTGCATCATGGATATCAGACAGCTTAGGCCTTTGGTAAACTGACAGATAAGAGTTTTGTGAAAAGAAGTGAAGTCTTGAAAATGTTCTGAAAAAGATCTACCGGTACTTTTCTTTTAGAATAGAGAATCATATCCCTTATGTCATATATTTATTTCTTCTTTGATGACTGAATACTACATTATGGTTCACCTTACTAAGTGATACGATTTCTTCTACTTTTTCTTCTACATCATTTTCTCTTACTATGACTCACTTTCATTCCTTTTATTTTAAGTGCATAACTCTGTCCAAGTTCTCTTCCACCTCTTCCAAGTTTCCTTATCTTATTTTATCTGTTCATATGAGACACCAGTTACCTTTCTACTTGTCTCTCTAATTAATATGGCTGTAGAAAACCAGTCATCTGGAAGCTCTTTCTTACCACCCATAACTTTTAATAGCTCCTCTCTGAACTTCTCATAACATTCTTCCTTCCTCAACTTAGACCTTTTGTTATTCTTCTCTTTTCCTCTTCTCAATCTCAACTGTCATCCTACACAGCACCATAATAATAATAATAATAATAATAATAATAATAATAATAATAATAATAATAATAATAATAAACTTTATTTGTATAGCACCTTCCTACAATGCCTTGCATTGACCAAGGTGCTTAACAGGATAAAAAGATGAATAAACTGGAACAATAAATCAATGAAAATAGAATAAGAAACAACAGCAATAAAAGAAGGCAATGGAAATAAAAATGCTACATACTAAAATACCAAAAGTAATAAAAGTTACACACTGAAAGCTTTTTTGAACAAGTGGGTCTTCAGTCTGGTTTTGAACAGAGTCAGATCAGAGGTGGCACGCAGCTCAAGGGGGAGACTGTTCCAGGCTTTTGGGCCGGCAACAGAAAAGGACCGGTCTCCCCATTGTTTGTACCTTGAGCGAGGCACCTCCAGCAGGTGTTGACTGGCAGATCGTAAAGCTCTGCCGGGCTGATGGACTTTCAAAAGTTCTGAGATGTAGAGAGGTGCAAGTCCATTCAGAGCTTTGAAAACAAACAGCAGCAGCTTGAACTGTATCCTGAACTGAACCGGGAGCCAGTGTAGAGAGGACAGGACAGGAGTGATGTGTTCATATTTTCGTGTGTTGGTCAAAAAGCGCGCGGCAGAGTTCTGTACAAGCTGTAAACGGGAGATGGAGGATTGATTAATACCAACATACAAAGCATTACAATAGTCAAGTCTGGAGGTCACAAAGGCATGGATGGCCTTCTCCAGATCACCACGGCTGAGAAATGACTTTACTTTAGAGAGCAGACGGAGCTGGAAAAAGCTGGTCTTGACAACAGAACTGATCTGTTTATCAAACTTTAAGTTGGAGTCAAGCTGCACTCCAAGATTTCTGACCACCGGGTTGAAGTGGGGGAGGGGAAAACCAACACTGGGACTGGGAAGGATGTTGCTGGTGTCATCAGGTGCACCAAATAAAATGCATTCAGTTTTATCTGTGTTTAGGTGGAGGAAGTTTTGAGAGAGCCAGTGCTTAATGTCATTTAAGCAGTTGACAAGAGTGTTTGAACTGAGTGAGGGGTTGGGAGTGACTGGCAGATAGATTTGTAAATCGTCTGCATACATGTGAAAAGACAGATTATGACGTGCAATGATTGATCCTAATGGCAGCATGTAAAGAGAGAAGAGGACTGGCCCCAGAATGGATCCCTGTGGTACGCCAGAGGTCAGAGGGGTTGATGAAGAGGAGGACAGATCACCTATCATGACAGAAAAAGTTCTCCCAGTCAGGTAAGATTTGAACCACTCAAGCACAGCTCCCTGGAGGCCAACCTGCTGAGACAAACGGTTGATTAGTACCTGATGGTCGACGGTGTCAAAAGCTGCTGAGAGGTCTAACATCACCAGCAGAGCAGGGTTTTTTGCATCCAGAGACAGAAGAATGTCATTCTGCACTTTGAGCAGTGCAGATTCAGTACTGTGACGAGCTCGAAAACCTGACTGAAATTTTTCAAACAGGTTGTTGAGCTCTAGAAAAGATTGAAGTTGAATAAAAACAATCTTTTCTAGGACCTTTGATAGAAATGACAGATGGGAAACTGGTCTGAAATTAGAGAGAGCTGTAGGATCAAGGCCTGGTTTTTTGAGAAGAGGCCTGACCACAGCATGTTTGAAAGCAGATGGCACAAAACCTGAAGTTAGACAGCTGTTAATAAATGACAAAACACAAGGACCAATTACATCAAAAGAATGTTTGAATATTTTTGATGGAATGATGTCCAGAGAACAGTTTGTTGGTTTCATCTGCTGAACCACCTTGGTGAGGTTAGGCAGTGAAACCAGGTTCGAACTGGTCAAAAACAGCTGTGGTTATTACAGACGCACATGATTGGACAGTGTTGGATGGACTGACAATGTTCTGCCTGATAGAGTCTATTTTGTTGACAAAATAGCTCTGAAAGTCATCACAGGTAGACTGTGTGGCAGTTTTCAGAACATTGACAGATGGATTGATGACAGACTGGATTGTGTTGAATAGCGTCCTCTGCCGGTTGCAACTGGTGGAGATTAAATTGGAGAGGTACTGTGACTTGGCCTGCTTCACAGCATTTTGATAATCACAGAGACAGTCTCTCAGTATTCCCTGGGATACATGAAGCCGGTCCCGCTTCCATTTTCGCTCTGCTTTCCTGCAGCGTTGTCGAAGAGCCCGCGTCATTTCGTTGAGCCATGGTGATGGTCTGTTTTTTGAAGATGCCTGTTTGAGAGGAGCGATGGAGTCCAAGATCGTTGTGCAGGTGTGATGGAAGGAGGTGATGAAGTCCTCAGGATGTAGAGATGGGTCCAGGCTGACAGTAGAGCATAAGTCAGTGCTCTTAAAGGCATCAGTGAACTGACTTGGGGTGATGGAGCGGCAGAGACGTGCTGGGAGAACAGCCTTCGGTGCAGGAGAGGTGGAAAATTCAAATAATATGGGAAAATGGTCTGAAATACAGGTGTCCAGGATCTCCACAGCAGATATTTGAAGGCCGTGGGAGATAATTAAGTCCAGTGTATGACCCTGGCTGTGCGTGGCCCCCGAGACAGACTACGACAGGTTAAAAGAGTCCAGAAGGTCCTGAAACTCACATCCAAGTTGATTACTTGGGCAGCAGATGTTGTCTGGCCATGCTCTCCGCTGCCACGACCTTACAGTCCCAAATCTCCCCCAGGTTTCCTCTTTTACACAGAATGTAGTCTACCTGTGTATACAGCACCCATTCTTAAAAGTCACCTTATGCCGGGTACCCACCTAAATTGTCAGAACGCTCCTGCCGCCCCCTTTTGGCCGCTTGTCACTGATGCCGGGTACCCACTGGGACACGTCTGATGACGCGCACTGGGGGGAGGCAGAGGGTCATCAGTTGTTGTGTTTTCATGCTGCTGGCAGATAAAATCAGCAGCACGTGACCCCCGTTCCTACTGGAGTGGGTTTTCTACGAGCCGAACTGCAGCTCCGACAGTCTTTGTTGAGATTAAAACTTTTTTTATGTTTGGGGTGATGTACGCTGGAGCGGACAGCAGCAACTGTTTAAAATGCCAAGTTTCTTACCTGAGTCTGGTTCCAATTCATGGAGGCTCGATGGGGTAAGTTTAAAAAGTCCAAAAAAAGTCCCGTTGTCGTTGTGTAATCACATAGCAGAGGCTCTCCCGATTGTTTGCTGGACGCGTCGAGCAACGTCGAGCCGCAAAACATCAACTTTTCGATCCGACGCTGGTCAACGCGTAGGTTGCTTTGGACGCGCGCGCGCGTGGAAAGGAACTGCCGCGTGCCGCCGCGCCGCTTCAATCACTCAAAACGCGCCGCTTCACGGTTTGCCATGCCTCGACGCGTCTCCACATAGACTTTCAATGTAAACCGGCCGCGTCAGCCGCCCGACACGGGTCCGGTGGGTAACCGGCATTATGCTCTTCCCTCTTTTAGAAAAAGGTGTTACTAAAGCCATTTCCATCCTCTTGGCAAAATCAACCCCCAGTTGGCCATTCTGGTTCCTTGTCGCGACACCAAACCTGCCCATAACTTTCTCATCCCATCAACATGTCCATTCAAGTGTGCTACAATCACCATGCTCTCCTCTCTTGGAATACTCTCTATCACTTCTTCTGGATCCTTCCAGAATTTTTTATTCTCCCTTTCTTCATACCCAACCTGGAGCATAACCAGTGACAGCATTCAACATCAGACCTTCTACTTCTACCTTCAGTCACTTCACTCTGGCAATCTTTTCATTTTCACTGCATTCCTTGCAAATTTCTCCTTCAGGACCACCACTATTTCATTTCTTTTCTTATTCATAACATGATAGAACAGCTTAAACCTTGCCCCAATGCTGCCCTTCCATTTGGTCTCTTGTGCACACGCAATACATCTACCTTCCTTCTCTGCATCATGTCAGCAAGCTCTCTACCTTTTCCGGTTATTGTTGTTACTCTCAGTCCTACACTTTTGACTTTTCTCTTTTCTTTCTGTCTCCTGACCACTAGCACAATTTCCCCTGGCTCCCTTTTTGTCAACATTACTGGTAGCGGTCATTGCTATGCTGGGCCTCGACTGATCCTCTATGGTGTTGCTTGGATGTACTTGCATGTCATGGTAATGTTATATGTCAGATGGTCATTGATTTGCTAACCTCATAAACTCATATTTAATTTGTAAACTTTAGCTCAAATGTCTCCTCGCGTCTTCGTGGAGAGTTGCTGCTTTGTGAAAGTGTGTTGAATTGGAGAAACATTATGTTCCTGTTGGATATTTCAGCAGGTAACCAGAGTTTTGAATCAAAAATCCAAACAATAAATGGATGCAGTTTCCTGCAAACTGTAACGTCTCTTCAGAAAACACGATGAACCTTTCTGAAATGCTCATGTGAATTTTCCCGAGGGCCTCTTCTCTCAGACTGAGTCTCCATGAGTCATTCTTTCAGTTTATTTCTTTGCCCCTATTAAGCTCTGCAGCATTGAACCCTGGTCCAGACAGACACGGGGAACTCAAGAGTAAAAATAAGAACGTAGTTATTAAATAAATACAAAAACAAAGGCTGAGAGCTGACTACATGAGGAGAAAAACACTGGGAACGCTAACACAATAAAACAGACTCAGAGAAAACTACATACAATAAACACAAGAAGACAAAACACAAGAATACAGACAGCTATCCCTTATTTTTTTCTGGGTTTGGGTTCTGTTTATTGTATTTAGGATTAATTGCAATTAAACAAACAAATTTAAAAGGTAACATCATTGTAATACTTGGTTTATTTATACAATGGCTTTAATTGCTGGATGTCTGGCCTCTGAGCTGCTGGCTTTCAGAAATTTGCCCCCTGAGCAGTTTTGTTGAAAATCCCTGGTTTAATCCATCTTTATTTGATAGATTCTTGTTTGTTCATGAATCTTTTTTATACACCAGAATTAGTCATGGAGTTCCTTAGGATTCATTACTTGGACCAATACTTTTCACATTATATATGATTCAACTAAGTTAAGTTATGACAGCACAAGACAAATTCTCTTTACGTTGACAATTGTTATATTTATCCATGAAACCTGATCAATCCCATCAGTTACCGGTACTTAAATTTCAAGCTTGTCTTAAGAGACCTAAAATCTGAGATGACTCCTAATTTTCTTCTCTTAAACTTAGACAAAACAGAGGTCATGTTTTTTTGGATCTGAGCATCTTAGGAACAAACTTTGTAGCCTTTAATTTCTTCTGGATGGCATTAATTTAGCCTGTAGTTCAAATGTAAAAACGCTAATGTTATTTTTAAACAGGGTATGCCATTAAACCCCCACATTAAAAATGTTACCTGGACCCCTTTCCTATAACTGTACAACATCATGCCCATATATCATGGTGTCCTTGAGCAAGCACCTAATCCCTAACTGCTCCCCAGGCACTTACCTAGCTGCCCACTGTTCCACCTGACTGTATCTCATGTGTAATGGGTTACATGCAGAGAACACATTTCATCATTGTATGGGAACATGCAATGATGACTGTACATAGCAAAATAAAAATCACTAAAATTAGAAACATCTCATCCCAAAACAATACAGAAAAGCTGATCTATGCATTAGTAACTTTATGACAACATTTTTATGTCTATATTCCGGTAAGATGCCGCCCGTGTACATGGTTTGCAATCCACCTCTGCTGACGGTGTTCGGATTTTTTGTGTTTTGTTTGTTTTTCATCGGGGACATAAACGTGCTACTGGTGGATGATCGACAGCAGCTCCTGGATCTGCGTTTGTCTGCTGCTGATGTCGCTTATATGGGCCGGTATGAGCGTACGTCTGGAACCCACCCTTTCAACCTGCTGCTGGTGGACCTGCCTGTTTACCTTTGCTGCGCCCCTCAACCTCTCCTGAAAAAAAAAAAAACCTTGACCCCTCAGTAGTATCCAACTTCAGGCCTGTCCCCAGACTCTCATTTGTTTCTAAACTTCTGGAGAAAATAGTCGAGTCACAGTTGAAGTGCTTCCTGGAGGATCACGTTATCCTTGAGTTATTCCAATCTGGCTTTAAACCTCTTCACTGCACTGAAACTGCCCTACTGAAGGTTTTTAATGACATCTTATCCACAGACACTGGTGACTCTGTGCTGCTTGTCCTATTGGCCCTTACGTCCACTTTTGATACCACTGACCATGAGATCCTCATTGCTAGGTTGGAGCAATGGGTGGGCATCACAGGGTCAGCCCTCAAATGGTTCAGATCCTACCTCGCTGACAGATCATTTTGTGTTTTCATCAAAGATATTAGTTCTGCAGCGGCAGCACTTAAATGGGGGGTTCCGCAGGGGTCCATCCTGGGTCCTCTCCTATTCTCCTTATACCTGCTGCCACTAAGTTCTATTTTCAGGAAACACAACATACCTTTCCACTTCTACGCCGATGACCGTCAAATTGACTTCCCCCTAAGACACAATGGTACATGCTCTATTCAACCTCTGCTCGACTGCCTGGCTGACATCAGGGACTGGTTGGCTAACTTGGCTTTAAATTTCTTAATTTTCAATGAAAAGAAGTCTGAAGCCATGTTGTTCCCTCCCAATGGCACAATCACTTTCTGCTCTAGCCCTGTCTGAAAAACAAAAAGTCACAAATCTGGGAGTGATAATGGATCCTTCCATGAAACTCAACAGTCATATAAACATGATCGTTAAATCCTGTTTTTTCCAGCTGGGGCGACTGTCTAAGCTGAAGCCCATATTATCCAAAAATAACCTGGAGACAGTAATTCACACATTTATTACATCTAGGCTTGATTACTGCAATTCACTCCTGTTTGGTATCAGTCAGACCACCATTGCACGATCACAACTGGTCCAGAAAGCAGCAGCCCGATTTTTAACCAGTACAGGCAAAAGAGAACACATTACACCAGTCTTGGCCTCCCTGCACTGGCTACTGGTTCATCTCCGAATCCAGTTCAAAATTCTCTTGTATATCTACAAATCACTGAACAGTCTTGCCCCCCACTATCTCTGATTTGCTACACCCTTATGTCCCATCACGTGCTCTGAGGTCAGCAGACCAGTTACTTATCACAGTTCCGGGAACTCGTCTTAAATGCAGATGTGACAGGGCCTTCTCTGTAGCTGGCCCAAGACTCTGGAACGAGTTACCTCTGCTTTTCAGACAGGCCCCTTCCGTCTCGGTTTTCAAATCCCTTTTAAAAACTCACTACTATTCCGTTGCTTTCAACACCAGATGATCTGTGTTTGGTCATTGTATTTATTATCTGCAATGATTTTATGTCTATATTCTGTTTTTTTTGTACTTCATTTTGTATTTTGCCTATGTGTTGCCTGTTGTTTGTACAACACTTTGGTTGACCTTGTTGCTGTTTTAAGTGCTCTATAAATAAAATGGTATCGTATGGTAAGGTATGGTATATTCTGATTTAACTTCATTTTGTATCTTGCTTTATGTGTTGCCTGTTTTTCTGTTTGTGCGGCACTTTGGTAGGACTTGTCGCTGTTTTAAGTGCTCTATAAATAAAATGGTATGGTATGGTATAATTCGTTATGATATGGTTGTCCGAAAACTCTTTAAAAAGTCTTCAGTTGAAGCAAAATGCTGCTGCCAGAGGTATGATGAGAGTTAGAAGGCATGATCATGTTTCTTCGGTTTTAGTTTCTCTCCATTGTTTCTGTCAGATTCAGAATATAATTTAAAATCTTCTAACATACAAAGCTCTCAACAACCATCTAGTGTTTTATTTCATAAATTGAAGTTATTAAAATTCCATGATTTAGTGGATTATAATGTTCTTTCAGTTTTGTACAAATGTAAAGGAATCTATAAGCCATTTGTGTAATTAAACACAAACGAGGTCAGTTTACTGACTTACCTATAGATTAGATGATAGATTTGAGCAGGTTTTAGACTGTCTCAAACTTACCATCAGTTAAACGGGGTCTCAACTTTTTCAGATTAAATCAACAAATCTAACGATGTGATTAGCCAGTAATGTAATTTCACGCTTAGACTTCAATTTATGTTGGTCTACCAAAAAATAGACCTTTTATTGAAACTATCACAAAAATTACATTAAACATTTGTATCGATATTAGCTCTGATTTAATAACTACGTTGACAAGAATTCAAATTAAAACAAACAGACAATTAGGAACTTTCTGTTGGCACATTACTTGACAGATTAATAGCTTATGAAAAATAAGAAATAGGAGGAAGGAGTTCTGGAGCTAAGTTAAGCTAAAGTTGTTTACTTTGAACCAGACTGGGTGACACTTTTCCCACACGAGTAGACTGCTGGGCTCCCGCACGTTCAACCACACTACGGCTCGTTACCTGTTGAAGGTTCGTCTCTTGGAGACAAGAGTGGAGAAGTTTGTGGACACACACGTGGATGGGTTTGTCCACCGGCCGTCCAGTCGGGACTTCAGCGTGTGTGGCTGATTCACGATACGATTGAAGCTCGCCTCCCTCGGCAGGAAACAAAGGTCAAGCGCACAGACTGACTTTCAAAATAAAACTTTAGAAAACAAATTCTTCCAGAAGGTGAGTGAAAGGATCACAGTAAGGCTTTACTATGATTCCAGCTGAGACGGGGTCGTTGACATATGACCGGGCCGTCTCCAGCTTTTCCAGAGGAGAGAGCAGGTTGACAGTTTGTTCTCCTCGAAACTCTAACCCAAAATGCAGGAAGTGCCCCTTAAGAAGGGGGTGTGACTTAGTCACATACTTCCTGCTGATTGGTTGTTGCACCCCTAGAGAGGGTGTGACTTTGCAAATGAGTGAGTTTGAGTGACAGATGATAGGGTAGACAAAACATAGAAAACATACGTGAGAAGATGCAGGTGCATGTGCACAAGTCAGTACTTTGTTTTGAGAACTGATTCATTGTTTTTAGAAAGGACGGGAGACCGAAAGCAAGCTATGTCTAGCACTTTTCCTTCGAAACAAAAACAGTTCAAACAAATACGAAGGATTGTCCATTCAACCTTAGACACTTATTCTGCATAGAGCAGACAGTTCAAAGCACGATCATTCTGAGATGTTCTCTTAACTTTGTCATATTTAAAATATACCATCTTAGTAAAATCATCATTGAAATGACAAAAATACTGTTTGATCAATTCTGAATTAACACACATTAAAGAGAAAGTTCAATCTGATTAATTAGTGTCCATTAATTCATAATAATTGTAAAAATATAAGTGTCCATTTGTCTCCTTGAGGGCCTCAAGAAGGTGTAACACTGAGAGTTCCAGAGAGATGCAGAGAGGCCCACATCCCATACGGACATGAGGTTGCTATATCACTACACAAAGCTCACACAAATGAATTACCATTGAACATTATAACACACTTTCTTAAACGTCAAAGTTGTTATAACTTAAAGGGAATTGAGATTTTTGTGAGACCAAAATTTAGAACCAGTTTGAGGGGTCGGTCAACCTCGATCCAAGGAAGTAGATTGTGGAATAATTTGGAAGCCGAAATTAAAAATGCAAACTCAATATCTTCATTTAAGAATATGATAAAAAAATAGCAAAAATATATATAAAATAATTTATCTTGTCTAGTGTTAAATTTGTTAATTACATGTGTTGTTCCTTTTTTGTCTTCTCGACTTATTATTATTATTATTGCATATTTATCTCTTTTTATAGTTGCTTATTAAAGGTTTTCTGTTTGAATTGATTTGTTCTGTACAATGGGGGCAGCTAGAATAAGATACTCTCTTCATTCTGCCACCCTTCATTTTAAATTTATATTGTATGTCTTGTGTCATGTGTCTATTAAATTGCTGTATTATTTTTTATTTGAAATGAATTAAAAATTAATAAAAAAAAAAACCAAGCTTACTAGTCCAATCTTTTTAAACAGAGCACATCACTCTCAGACTACAGGTTTACTTGTGGTTTGTACAGTTTCCAAAATAGAATGGGAGGAAGAGTTTTCAGTTATTTTTATGGGAGGTTGCGTAGAGAGACAAAGTGAAGACTTGATGCAATCTGACGGCTTCCTTTGTTAGAAAAATTTGGCTCATTGTTATTTTAAAATGTGAATGTTTTTGTCAGTTGGCACTTTATAAATTAACTGAGTTGAATTGGATTAGACCACAAAACATATATTCCACTTAAAAACAGATCAAGTGTGCTTTGCATGAATGTGGACGAGACTACCGTACTTTAATGATAATGTATATCATCCATGTACTGTAGTGAACAAACAAGGAGAGTCTATGACACAGGAGCTGCAGTAGAGCATAAAGTGTTGAGCATAAATAAAAGGTACTATGATGACTTGCCAGTACTGTATATAAAGGATTCACAGGCTACTTGGGGATTTTGAGTGTTATGATGCAGATCAATAATGCAAACACCCTTTGCATCACATCAGAATGTGATTTCTATTAAGGGTGTCATATGATGCTCTAAAAAGCAGGCGACCACATATTTGCTTGCTTCTGTGTCTATCTGCAAAATATATTTAAAAAAAATCTGCTTTCTGCTGTTCCCCCTTCAGAGGTTGCCACAAGTCATCCTCTATCTCATTCTGTTGTGTGCATCCTGTCCTCACTCCAACAACATCCATGTCCTCTCTAACTGTATCTATATATATTTTTTCTTTGGCCTTTCTCTTTGTCCTTTTCCTGGCAGCTGCATTTCTTACATCCCTATACCAATGTACACCCTTTACCTCCTGCACATGTCCAAACCATCTCAGTCTGGCCTCTCAAGTATTGAACAATTACAGTACATAAGTACAACATATTCACATCTTTAAACAATTATTCTTTTTTTAGTGTCTTTATTGTCCAGATGTAATGCTGGCGTCTTTGCTGCTACAATCAGTCCATTTTTCAATAAATCGTACTTCTTGCAGTCTCAATTTATGTGTGTTTTTTTTGTCTCAAATATCTCCTCCACAATGCCCGTCCAATGCTACACTATTGGTGGTTCTTCTTTATACCACAGACTTGTCATAGCTTTTCTACTTGTTGATATCAATATTTTATGAAGGTATTGATCCTTTTGTAGTATGTCATGTGTGAAGTATCCCAAATAGTGTCTGTTTTTGGTATCTAATTTCCTATTAATTTCCTTCAAAAAAGCTGTGTTGTCTCAGTATCCTTTATTATGACCAGAAAATGTCTGTGTGATCTACATCTATGTAACCACAGGATCTCCAGCATGGTTATGAGGTAGACACAACTTTCTTCCTAATCTTTGCTATTTTGAAAAATTAGACCATATTTTCCAATTCAATTCTCTCCAGACCATGGAGCGTGTTTATAGATGTTAAAACATTCTTCTTCACATATTTGTTCCTTCAGTTCTTTTTCTCAATGTAGTCTTTTGTATAGAGAGAAGATTTCCTGCCTGCCATCAGCCTGGTAACTGCCTTTCCAACATCTTTCTACCAATATACCCACTGTCCCTCCTTTGGACATCGCCAAACCATCCCAATCTGGACTCTCTAACTTTATCTCCCAGTTGTTCAACCGGCACTATACCTCTGATGATCTCATTCCTAATCTTCTGCATCTTTGTGACTCCTAAATAGAACCACAACATCATTAGCTCTTCAACTTCCAGCTCTGTCTCCTGTCTTTTAATCAAAGCCACTGTCTCCAAATCACACAACTATGCCGTGGCGTAGTGGTAATGGCAGTCATCCCCCGATCGGAAGGTTGGCAATTCAAATCCCGGTTCCCCACACCATGTGTCGTTGTGTCCTTGGGCAAGACACTCAACCCCGAGTTGCTCCCGGTAGGACTGGAAAGCGCCTTGCATGGCAGTCTGCCGCTACCGGTGTATGAATGTGTGTATGAATGGGTGGATGGTTGGTAATCACACAACATAGTCCAATTCAATTAAGTTTATTTCACACCAAGTCACAACAGAAGTCATCTCAGGACACTGAACAGAAACATTCACATATGAAAATAATGTTAAAACTATTTATCTGAGGAGCAGACTGCTTTGAGTTTAACTCCATTGCAGAACTTTCATCTTGAGCAAGCACAAAGGCGACAGTGGAAAGGAAAAACTCCCTCATGAGGAAGAAACCTTTAGCAGAACCAGGCTCAGGACATGCGACCATCTGCTTCAACCGGCTGGGTTTGAGAGAAACAGATACACAATAGCAGGTCAAGAATCACGTTATGATAGAAATAGCATCAAATTCAAACTATTCAGTTTTAACAATTAATTTAAGGAAATTAGTTCAATTTGTCCTCCAGTAGTCTAAGCCTATGGCAGAAGAACAAGCCAACACTAACTATAGGATTTATCAAAAAGGAAAAAATACTTAAATATAAATAAATAAAATTACTAATCACTATGAAACAGTTTTTTGACAATTATGAACTATGATGTCACTGGTGCAGGGTTTATTCAGAACCCACATGGAAAATGTATCCTCTGTTTATGTGGTAACTATAATCAGTACTGTAGTCCCCAAATAAGGCTTGGCGGTGTGTGCCCTGTAAGTACTGGCTAACTAACCGTTAGCTCCTGATTTGTTCCTCTTTGGTTTCCTTAGTAACTACCCATTAGTTTTTTATTAGTTCCTCTTCATTTACAAGGTAACTAACGATCCATCCATCCATTATCTTTTACCCGCTTCTTACATTTTGGGTGATGGGGGTCACCGGTGCCCATGTCCAGCAATAACTGAGAGGGGTGGGGTATACCCTGGACAGGTCTCCAGTCCATCACAGGGCCACATAGAGACAAACGAGACAAACAACCATTCCCTCGCTCACTCACTCCTAGAGACAGTTTAGAGTTATCAATCAGCTACATGTTTTTGGTCTGTGGGAGGAAACCAAAGTACCCGGAGAAAACCCACGCATGCACAGAGAGAACATGCAAACTCCACCCGGAAAGGCCCCTGAACCAGGATTTGAATGGACAACCATCTTGCTGAGAGGCAGCAACTCTACCAGTTGCGCCTCCGTGCTGCCCGATAACTAACCAGTAGTCCTCTAATAAGGATTGGCTCTGTGTTCCCCAGTAAGTACTGGTTAACTACCCATTAGTTCTTGATTTGTCCTAAATGCTGATAAAACAAAAGGGATGTTTTTTTTCAAGTAGGAAGTCGGTCCCAGCAGATCTTCCTCTGATTTTATCATCAAATGGTGTCCCTATTGAGTTTGTTGATTCCTATAAATATTTGGGTATCCTGGTCGATTCACATCTCTCTTTTAAACTCCACGTGGAAAACCTAGTGAAGAAACTGAAAGTTAAACTGGGTTTCTTTTTCAGAAATAAATCATGTCTAACACTGAATGCTAGGAAACGCCTTGTATCTGTGACTTTCCTTCCCTCCATTGATTACGGTGACATTCTCTACATGAATGCTCCTACAAGCACCCTGCGGATGTTGGATGTTGTCTATCATGGTGCACTAAGATTCATAACTGGCTGTGATTATCGTACCCACCACTGCACCCTGTATTCACTGGTTAACTGGACATCATTAACCTCACACAGACTCTTCCACTGGTACATTTTATCTTTAATGGGCGGCCGTGGCACAGTGGTAATGGCAGTCGACCCCCGATCGGAAGGTTGGAGGTTCGAATCCCGCAGTCCGCCCACCATGTGTCGTTGTGTCCCTGGGCAAGACACTTAACCCCGAGTTGCTCCCGGTAGGTCTGGATGGCGCCTTGCAAGGCAGGCTACCACTACCGGTGTATGAATGTCTGAATGAATGGGTGGATGGCTGGTATTGTAAAGCGCTTTGGGGCTCCTCACAGGGGGCTGGAAAGCGCTATATAAATAAGCTCCATTTACCATTTACCTTTAAATCACTTCTTGGTCTGCTGCCCTCATACATCTCCTCCTACATGTCTTTGCTGTGAGTGCAGCTACAGTGTGCGCTCTCAGGACATGATTACCTGCAGTGTTCCGTCAGTGAGGACTGAACTTGGAAAAAGGGCCTTCTCCTACTCTGCTCCTGCTTCCTGGAATATCTTACAAAAAGATCTGAAGCTCTCGGCCCTGACCTCTCTAAATGATTTTCAGAATCTGTTGGAATCCTGGCAAAAACCAATGCTGATTTGTTCCTGTTTTTGATTTTGTACATCTACCTTATAATGTTTGCTAGTTTTTGCTACTTTTTCTTTTTCTTTTGTCTATTGTTTAATGTACTTGTACCATTGATGTTCATCATTCTTTAGTTTGTAGCATGTCGCTTTCATAAATGAGCCCTCGAAGTTCAATAAGATTTACCTGACTAAATAAAAGTTGAATGAATTTGTTCCTAAGGCATTCCCTAGTAGTTAATCAAATTTTGTGTACCTTATTGTAAAGTGTTACCAAATAAGTAAACTAAAAAAAAAAACGCACAATTATAAGTACTGGTTGGAATGATTTGTAAATGGGAATGCAACTGAAAACAAGGAACACTGAGGAAAGCATTGGCTGAGAACTTGTCAGAATTCAAAACAGATTCGTAAACAAAAACAAAATTATTTACAGGACTGAAAAACAGGAAAACAAATCAAAACACCAAAATGCATCTTAAACCATGACACAAGATAGCCTCCCCAGCAAAATGACCATAGCAAAATAATAATACCAATAATAATAATAATAATAATAATAATGATCAATAATAATAATTAATAATAATAAAACTATACTAAAAGGTATAATTCAATAATTTTAATGATACCAACATAAACATTTGGTGTGGTAGTAGCTGAGAATTATTCCCATGACATATTTAAAGTGCAAGATTGTTGATTGATTGTTGTGTGCATATTCAATATTTGTTATTGTTCTATAATCATCATCATCATCATCATCATCATCATCATCATCATCATCATCATCATCATCATCATCATAAACAATTCTAATAATAGACAATTGTATTGTTATTATAATATTCTATATTCAAGATTTGACTAGAAATAAACAATTTTTTCAAGATAAACTTACCTTTGTTTAAAACGCTAACATGAAAAGTGGCAGGTAATATGTATACCTTTAAGTCATGTATATGGCTCTTGTGAAAGGTCTTTTTAAAAAAGCCGATACAGAACTAATCTAAACCCGATTAGCAATAATTTACAGGTCTACCAACCACACCAACATGATATGCAGTACAGAACTTGTAAATCATAAAGTTGTAAAGTTGCTGACAAACTGCCGTGCTTCACTGCATCAAATCTGAATTCAAGCCAAGCTGTGGGAGCTGATGTATTCACTTGAGCTGATGATTAAAGAGGGTTTAAAATCCTGTCTGGAGAGTTTGTGTATGTGTGCTGCAGTGGAAGACGGGGTGGGATGTGGCAGTCAGAAAGGATTGCAGCATCAATGCATGCAGGTGTTTGGTTTGACATTAACTTTTGACCACTTGGCCCCATGTGCAGCATCTTCAGAAATGTGTTGCAGGTCTCCTCTGAGGCAACCAAAAACACTCAAGGTGCACACGTAGACCAAATCCCTTCAGGCACTGTGTAATCTATATAGCTTTCATTAAACAGTGACATTTTTCATGGCGGATTTATAAAAAAAAAATCAAAAGAACTTTTAAAATGGCCTTTTTTGCTTCAGAAGTGATTAGAGGCAGGATTCCTGCTCCCCATGTCACGTACCAAGGAACTGTCAGACCTGTGTTAATCTTCATTTTCACCCCACTTTGCGCTTCCCCCCTCTTTTCAAAAAGGAAGTTGAGGGTTTATTAGAGTTGGTGGCCTGTGATTATGTTTTAATGAGAAAATGACTGTGGAGAGCAGATAAGGCACCCAGTTCTGGCTGAGAGGTCCTTGGTGGGATTAGAATAATTGTGAAAAAAGCCACGTCTTGTAAAAAAAATAAATAAAATAAAAAACATGCATACACACAATGGAATGAGGCTGGTCCTGTCTTCCTTCACTCATCCCTCTATTCATCCCCTCCATATCCATCCATTCACCCTTACACCAGTCAGCCAATTAACATTCCAGCGTGTGACGGTCCGCTGCTCAGAGTGAAATGTGACATTTCCTTTCATTGCTGTCTGTGCTGAGCCAAATGTTGCGTTTTTACAGATCAGAGAGAGACAGTGAGAAAATGTGGTGTGCTGTGGAGAGAAGATGTGATAGATGAGAGAGTGAGGGGGCACACACAGATAGAGAGTGATAAGGAGTCATGCAAAGTCATGGTGATGAAGCCCACTGATACAAGCAGCATCATTACCGTTGCAGTTCCTTTTTTGTGCAAAATTCATTTCAACGTTCTTTATGTAATTTTCTGTAACCATCTACTGAATTTAGGCCCCATTAAATAAATTAAAAGTGTTGGCTAGGGTTAACACATTTGTTTATGCAATTTATGTGACGGGCGGCCGTGGAGTAGTGGTAATGGCAGTCGTCCCCCGATCGGAAGGTTGGCAGTTCAAATCCCAGTTCCCCACACCATGTGTCGTTGTGTCCTTGGGCAAGACACTCAACCCCCAGTTGCTCCCGGTAGGACTGGAAAGCGCCTTGCATGGCAGTCTGCCGCTACCGGTGTATGAATGTGTGTATGAATGGGTGGATGGTTGGTATCTTAAAGCACTTTGGGGCCCCTCATAGGGGGCTGGAAAGCGCTATATTAATAAGCTCCATTTACCATTTATGTAAAATGTTTTATTATAAATGGTAAATGGAGCTTATTTATATAGCGCTTTCCAGCCCCCTGTGAGGAGCCCCAAAGCGCTTTACAATACCAACCATCCACCCATTCATTCAGACATTCATACACCGGTAGTGGTAGCCTGCCTTGCAAGGCGCCATCCAGACCTACCAGGAGCAACTCGGGGTTAAGTGTCTTGCCCAGGGACACAACAACACATGGTGGGCGGACGCGGGATTCGAACCTCCAACCTTCCGATCGGGGGTCGACTGCCATTACCACTAGGCCACGGTCGCCCCGTATAAGATTATTTTGATTCATTGGGCAATCTTTTTTTCACATAACCACTGTAGACATAGTGACTAACGCACTTTCAACATGTCACATTTTTCTCCGTCAACATGATTCTAACAAAGATGGTGCCAATGCCTGGTGAGATCCAGATATGGGAAGTGCTTTTAAAACTAGTCTAGTAAAACTGGCAAATTTGGAAAATTCATGCAACTGTCAGTATTTTTTTTTCCCTATGCTGGCACCTAGTAATGACTCCCAAATTAGTTTCCTAACAGTGCTTTCCAAGGTTGCTTTTTTCAATACAACACCTAACACAAAAACAACTCAAAAGTGTCTCAGTAACTGTTCTCTCATCAAAGTTTATTTTGAAAGGATTGTGTAGTGGAAACTATTGTCATGGGTGAGCTCAGCTTTACTAGCAGAATACTGAATGTGCAAGCTGTCACCTTCCATCCATCTATCCATCCATTTTCTTCCGCTTATCCGGGGTCGGGTCGCGGGGGTAGCAGCCTAAGTAAGGAAGCCCAGACTTCCCTCTCCCCAGCCACTTGGAGCAGCTCCTCTGGGGGAATCCCAAGGCGTTCCCAGGCCAGCCGAGAAACATAGTCCCTCCAGCGTGTCCTGGGTCTTCCTCTGGGCCTCCTCCCGGTGGGACATGCCCGGAACACCTCACCAGGGAGGCGTCCAGGAGGCATCCTAACCAGATGCCCGAGCCACCTCAACTGGCTCCTCTCGATGTGGAGAAGCAGCGGCTCTACTCCGAGTCCCTCCCGGATGACCGAGCTTCTCACCCTATATCTAAGGGAGAGTCCAGACACCCTGCGGAGAAAACTCATTTCAGCCGCTTGTATCCGAAAACCTCTGGGGGAAACTTGGGAGTTGAGAGGGCGGAACCTCTGGGAACGAGAGGCTCATAGGAGTTGAAGTTTTCTTCCAAAAGACTTTCACAAACTCTATTGTCTATTCGAATGGCTAAGGAGATGAGTTCATCCAGGTCGGAGGGAATGTCACTGATCATCAGCTTGCCCTTTACCTTGGGGTTTAATGCCTTTATGAAAGCACTATCAAGGGCTTTCTCTCCCCATCCGGACCCCTCAGCAAGAAAGCGGAAGTGGATCGCAAACATGGCCAACGTCTCTTTTCCTTGACTTAGAGAAAAAAAGCTTTTGTGCAGCTTCCTCTTGTTGCAGAGGGTGGTCAAACACTAGCAGAAAGTCTTTGGAAAAGTGGAGAAAGTCATGTTATCAATAGAGCGTTGTTGAAGGTAAGCTTGCATCCATTGTAGGGCCTCCCCTTTAAAGACCGTGTAAAGTGAAATTAGATTTGTGTTTTTAGTTTATCACATGGCATAAATATGTGTTATTAATCACCCATATAAATCTGACTGATTAAAAACATTGTTTTCCTTATAAAATTAAGTGTCAAAAATCATGAAAATACATTGTTTTCCCTTAGTCTGGAACTGTGGGGGCGTGTCAGCAGTGGGCGTGGTTTCAGCGCAGCACTGCAGCTCAGAGAGCAAGTAGGAGGACTCTCTCGCTCAGAGCTGAACTGTGTGGAGGAGGAAGACAGGTTCATCAGTAAACCTGCTCTGTTTGCTCCTTTTTCCAAGAGTTACGCTGTTTTTAGTGCACAAACAACTCTGGTTTTATTTTTAAAGTTGAGGACGCAACTATAATTCATAACTCCGCTGTTATGTGTTTAGAAGATGAGCGGACTCGCGCGGCTGCACCGGTCCGACCCGACACATCGCATGCGGGGGCTGTGTTGGTGATTAAGATAAAGAGGGCTGTGTTGGTGATTAAGATAAAGAGTAATCACGTTGATAACTAAGTATGCAATGGACCTGTCGCATTTTCTTAGCAAAAAAGGAGCTTGTGAACTTGTAGGGCACAGGCTTAGCAATAAAAAAAAGAAAGAAAGAAAAGAAACAGGAAAGGCGGCGGCGGTGTCCGGAGGCTGAGGAGGGAGACGGTCAGTAGCAGGTGCCCTGACCATTAAAACATCCAGGGAAGATGCAGGAACGAGGCATAATTGATTAGCTAGCTAACAATGAACAAAATATCTATGCTATTGCTATCTGATGCTATCTGCGAGTCGCGAGTGAACGGCTCCACCCATGCGAAGAACAATTTATATGACTGGAGCAGCAGGGGGTAGGGCTATACTAATGAGGACCGCGTGACGAAACGCGGTCCCGTTTAAAACACGCCTAAAAAATCCTGAAACACACATGTCTTTATACACAGTTTCATGTATAACTTCAAAATTAATTGAGCTACAATTTTGAGACTTTTTACTCATTTACAACATTACAATTATCACATTTATAATGTTTATTTAAGGAAATGTTGAAATTCACTTTACACGGTCTTTAAGTGCACTCACCACATAGGTAATAGGAGCAAAGTCCGAGGTGTAAGTTATGGGAGTGTGTTTAAATGCCAGCTCACTTTGAAGCGTAAAACCTCCACATTTACGTGTGTTACCTTCAAATAGCTCCGAAGGTCGAATGTCTGGTTCTTTTGTAAATTCTCCTTTTGGTTTTGTTAGAGATCCAGAGGGACGAGGTTGCGTTGTCATTTCCTTCTGTAGGAAACACACCATGCCACCCAATTCTAGGAGGTTGTTTTGGATAGTTTGCTGCTGAGTTAGGATCTGCTATAATGTTGAAGTGAGATTGTCAGAGTTTATTTGTGGCCCTAACTGAGCCCTTTCTTCCTCAGTCTTGCCTGGGGGGTCCATTGGCTAGGACATACTATCAGGATTTGTAAAACCTCGACCCCCAACTGGAAGACCAAAGAAGTAAGGACACGAGACAGGATAAAAGGTAAGTGATAATTTATTTATAGGTGCAGATTAAAAACTCGAGCAGCTGGAAAGGAAGAAGGGGAGATAGTGAGTATATACATCTTCTTGGCAGATTGATATGATTTGTAGAACAAGAGTTGATTCTTACTTTGTTGTTTGTTGAAGGAGATGGTTGAAGAGGAGTAGCGAGAGGATCCTGGGTGAGAGGATAATCCAGATGAGAGATGACCGGTGGAGAGAGGAGCAGGTTGACCCAGATGGAAAGGTGGATGAAGTAGATGGTGATGGAACATTGTGAATCCACAGGAGTGTAATCCAGTGGTGAGAGAGAGGCCCTGGAGAGGACCTGATGAGTCTAGCCATGGAAGGTCCAATGGCAGAAGATGTCCCAGCCCTGGAGAGGTGTCTGGCAGCTGCTTAAGTAGCAGCTCTCCTCAGAGCAGCAACAGGTGAGTCGAGTTGGTTAATGAGCTGTGGAGTTAAAGTGACAGACAAACAGAAAACCCAGGAATCCCACACATTTGCTATGGCGACAGTTTCTGAACGATGGTCGTCACAGGAACAAATGCATTTGTCCGCCATTTCGGAGTTTACTACAGACATTCAGCCTGAGGCTGGCAAGGATAAACCTGGTGGCTGACTGTCCATCTAGAGCAGAGGTGCTCAGAACGTCGATCGCAAGCTACCGGTCGATCGCGGAGGCATTACTGGTCAATCGTAACGTGACATTATTATTATTATTTTTTTACCCGCAGCGTGACATTAAAAAATGGTCAGCCAATCAAACATCCTGTCACTTGATTGACATACAGCGCAACCAATCAGAGTCAGAGTCAGAGTCAGAGAGTCTTTATTGTCATTTGCACCGCATGTGGTACATGAGATGAAAACGAGATTATGTACACGAGGTCCCAGTTACATCCAACAACAAATGAAAGAGAAAAACAGTAATAACATCTAGAACTAACTAAGAAAAACATCAACTAGTAATACACAGCAGCACGAACATGAGTTTGTATGAGCAGATGGTCACAGATGAACACAGATGAACACAGCAACAAGAAAACAGATCAGCATCAGTATGATGTGATATTTTGCAGTGTTTATTTTTTATTTTATTTTTATTTATTCATGAGTCTAACAGCCTCAGGGTAGAAGCTGTTCCTCAGTCTAGTGGTTCTACACTTGATGCTCCTCAACCTCCGTCCTGAGGGGAGTGGGGCAAAGAGTGAGTGTGCTAGATGAGTGAGGTCTTTCATGATGCAGGTGGCTCTTTTCCTGCATCTGGAGGTGTAAATGTCTGTGATGGTGGGGAGACTGACTCCAACAGACTTCTGTGCAGCCTTCACCACTCTCTGCAGAGCTTTCCTCTCTTCAACTGTGCAGCCTCCATGCCACACGTTGATGCTGGAGCACAGGATGCTCTCCACTGCACACCTGTAGAAGGAGGTGAGAACTGGGCTGCTCAGACCAGCTCGTCTCAGCCGTCTGAGGAAGTAGAGTCTCTGATGACCTTTCTTGATCAGGCTGGTGGTGTTGTTGCTCCAGCTGAGGTTATCATTCAAGTGTACACCCAAGTATTTGTAGCTGGAGACCACTTCCACTGCAGACCCACCTATTTTCAGTGGGGCATGGGTGTGTTTGTTCCTTCTGAAGTCCACAATCATCTCCTTTGTCTTCTTCACATTCATGTGAAGATTATTCTCTTTGCACCAGCTCTCCAGGTGTTCCACCTCCTGTCTGTAGCTGGACTCATCATTGTTTGTAATGCATCCCACCACCGCTGTATCATCTGCAAACTTAACAATATGACAGCCTGGAAGTGTGGCTGTACAATCATATGTGAGCAGAGTGAACAGAAGGGGGCTCAGCACACATCCCTGAGGAGAGCCAGTGCTGAGGGTTATGGTGGAGGAGGAGAAGTTGTGGATCTTCACGGACTGTGGTCTGTCTGTTAAGAAGTCTAGTACCCAGTTACAAATAGAGGGGCTTAGTCCAAGTGTAGATAGTTTGTCTATCAGAGTTTGGGGGATCATGGTGTTGAAGGCAGATGTGAAGTCCACAAAGAGCAGACGCACGTATGAGTCTTTCTGATCCAGGTGGGTGAGAGCAGTGTGGACCACGGAAGAAATGGCGTCCTCTGTTGATCGGTTCTCACGGTATGCGTATTGATGAGGGTCCTCATTGATGTTGACGGTTGCCTTGATGTGGGACATGACCAGTTTCTCAAAACATTTAGCGACTATCGGGGTGAGGGCCACCGGTCTATAGTCATTCAGACCAGTCACTGTGGAGCTCTTTGGGACTGGGATGATGGTCGCGGTCTTCAGGCAGGTGGGAACTAACTCCAGTGCAAGTGAGGTGGTGAAGATGTCAGCCAGCACCTCACAGAGCTGGTCCGCACATTCCTTCAGAACTTTCCCTGGGATGTTGTCTGGTCCGGTTGCTTTATGAGGATTAATCTTTCTGAGACTGCCTCTCACTTCTGCTGCGGACACCCTGAGATGCTCTTCATCTGGTGATGAGGTGAGTCTGGTGCTAGCTGGTCTGTTTGGATCATCAAAACGTGCATAAAACTTATTGAGGGCATCAGGCAGAGATGGGTCCCTGGGGCATTGTTTGTTTTTGCCTTTGTAATCTGTTATGCATTTAATACCCTTCCACATGCTCCGTGGGTCTTGTGAGGTGAACTGTCCCTCGATCCTCTGTGCATACGTGGCCTTGGCCTTCTTAATGCCATCCTTCAGTTCATTCCTGCTCTTTCTCAGTTCCACTTTATCTCCTGACTTGAATGCAGTGTCTCTGGCTGCTAGTAAGGCGTGAACTTCTTTATTTAACCAGGGTTTCCGGTTCGGGTAGGATTTCACATATTTTTTTATGGAAACATTCTCAGAGCATGTACTGATGTAACCCAGGACTGAGGAAGCGTACAGTTCCAGATCAACTGAGCTTCCATCAGTGGCCGCTTCCCTGAAAACAGACCAGTTTGTCCTCTCAAAACAGTCTCTCAACAAGGGGGAACTATCTTGAGGCCAGATTGTTATTTGTCTTTGTTCCGGCTTGGACCGCCTGAGTGGAGGGAAATGACAACTGAATCTTGAGTTTTAGCCTATCAAACATCCCGTCACTTGATTGACATACACGGCAACCAATCATATGAGAGTTTTAGGTCATTGCTCATGTAGCATCTAAAAACAATGGCACAAAGGCGAAACGCAGCAAAACATACAAGCGAAAACAATAATTTTTCGGACTATTCATGGAAAATACGACATTGACATCCCACCGAAAAGCCAGCTGAGAAATAAAAAGGTGGAGGAACAAAAATCCCAGTTCGGACAGCAGCAACTTCAAAAGCGAAACGCCACCACCGAAGCATCTTTCCGGGTGAGTGATGCTGTGATGTTTCTCTGCACGATTATGAAACATACTGTTTGGGAGTTGACTTCGCTTTATTATTCAAATCATACGAGACACTTTTCATACAGCATAATCTTGACTACTCTCCGTTCTCTGCACTTCTCCCTGTCCCGCATCGCGCACATTTGTGTCACACTCTTTCGCAGTGCGTTCATGGACAGTTTGTAAAATAAAAGCATAAGCACTGCTGTATATATTAAATCTCTCCGTACCAAAAGAGCCATTTTTATGCATTCGTTCACTAAATTAAACGTGTCCAGAGCCATAACAACTTGCTACAACTGTGGTTATCAACTGGTGGCCTGTGGACCACTTTAGATTTGCTTGAGGGGGCTTTTAGAGATGACATTATAAAATAATACATATCTAATGATTTTTTAAAAACATTTATTAAAGTAAAATACCAGATTCTTATAAAGAAGGGGGGTGGGGATCAGTTTCTACCATATTTTTAATAAAAAAAATCTATATTGCTGTCACCACCCCCGGGCACCTCATGTGGTCCCTGCGGGGACCAGGTGCCCGCGGGCACCACGTTGTTGACCCCTGATTTATTATATGTGTTATGCAATATTGGCTTATTCAGTTATGCAAGGTACATCAACATACATTGTACATCAAAATAATCCTTAATACATTTGAAGATAATTATATGTTTTGCATTTTTGTATTGGTAGATCATTTTGAATTGGTTGTTTTATAAGTAGCTCGCATGCTGAAAAAGTGTGAACACCCCTGATCTAGAGCAAGGGTCGCTTCTGTACATTTAGGAGTTGATTACCTCGTCATGGCTGCAGACAACTGACAGACCTGGATATTCTGGCTTTTAAGGCAGCTGAACCCAGTCTACATTTGGAGGAAATTTCCTTTCATGAGTGTGGTGCAACCCTTCTTTGTGACGTCTCGACTGGCAAGCCTCGACCTCTGGTTCCTAGTGGCTGGTATCGGCGGGTTTTTGATGCAGTTCATTCCCTTTCACACCTGGGAATGAAAGCTTCAGTTAAACTAGTAGGGGCAAAGTTCGTATGGCCAGGGCTCCGTAGAGATGTACGCACATGGGCGGCTTCCTGTTTAGCTTGCCAGCGTGCCAAGGTGCAACGGCACACTAAGGCTCCACTAGAACAGTTTCCTATTCCCCAAGGGAAGTTTGAGCATGTGCATGTGGATTTAGTGGGCCCACTTCCACATTCCAGAGGTTTTACCCATTTCTTAACTATGGTGGACAGAACCACTCGGTGGCCAGAGGCAGTTCCTCTGTCATCAACCACTTCGATTGATGTGGCTCGGGCATTTATCTCTTCCTAGGTTTCCCGATTTGGTGTACCATTGGATTTAAAGCTCCACTGACATCATCTTTTAACTTTCCATAAAATGGCACAACATATATATATATATATATATATATATATATTAAGATTGACCTCTGATCGTTTTTGCTAAAACAATGTTAAATTAATTAAAATTCCTCTCAAAAACAGTTTAAAATTAGCGCCTTTTTTTTCACATGATAAATACGGGGTTTCCCGTCGCGCGATTATGACGTCACACACAGACTCGCGTCAACTGCGCACCTTGTTTACAATGGACAAGATACAAACGCGATCCGTCCAATTTAGCCATTTAAAACTTTATATTTTAGCGGTTTGTCTTCAGAGAAGCCAAAGTTATTTCCAGTAAACAGCAGGTTATAATTTTTTTTCAGCTCCTGCTGGTTTTTGGAGACTTTTCACTTCAGGAAGTGCAGCAGCTCTGTGAGGACTTACAGCAGCTGATAGTTGAGAGTCAGAAGGAATTCTACATGTAAATCGTTTCCACAGCACTGAAATGGTAATATATTAGTTAATGTTTCTAATAATTATTCAACATTAATTTATAGTTATATATTATTTTTTTATTTTATTTTGTTTGTGTTTTCAGGTTTCCAGGTCTCCAGTCCATCACCTGAGGCTCTTCCTGTTGAACCACTAGTAACCCAGACTTTCACATCACAGCAGGTAAGATTGCATCAACAAAAAGAATAGTACTCAACAATATTCTTTGATGTAAATCTGTTGATTTTCTGTGGTTCTGATGAGGGAAGTGACAAAGTGGATGCAGCATTCAGCCCATAATGGACCCAGATGTCCTCTGCGTCCACACCTACAACACCTGGACATCCAGGAGCGTGCACGAGGAGGTGGTGGAGTCTGAAGACATTAGTTTGACCCATTGTCTTAAAATACAGTATACTGCATATAATATATACTGTGTGTGTCTGTGTGTTTTATCATCAATTCACAGAAATGTCTTCACCTGAAGAATGGACCCAGAAGTCCTCTGCGTCCAGACCTACAACACCTGGACAGGAGGGTGGACGAGGAGGTGTTGGAGTCATTTTTACAGAGCTGATGAAGTCAAACACCACTTGCTGATATTTTTTAAACTCAATTTTTTTTGATAATCTGTTCATATTAATGTTTCCCCAGAGGTTTTCATATATTTGATAATATGGGATGGTTTTATTTTAATAAAATGTTTTTTTCAACATTCACCAATTTTGTTTTTACTAAAGTACGAGCTGTGAGTTGTAGATGAACGAATGAAATTAAAACAGATACACAAATATTCTCACAAAGAATAACTCAACACTAACAGATAATATAGTGTACTACTGTAACTTTATTTACACATAACTACAGAAACACTTGGTTCATTGTTATCCTTTTTTTTTTCAAACAATATGTTCATCATGAGCTTTGGGTTGTGACCGAAAGAACGAGATCTCGGATACAAGCGGCTGAAATGAGTTTTCTCCGCAGGGTGTCTGGACTCTCCCTTAGAGATAGGGTGAGAAGCTCAGTCATCCGGGAGGGACTCGGAGTAGAGCCGCTGCTTCTCCACATCGAGAGGAGCCAGTTGAGGTGGCTCGGGCATCTGGTTAGGATGCCTCCTGGACGCCTCCCTGGGGAGGTGTTCCGGGCATGTCCCACCGGGAGGAGACCCAGAGGAAGACCCAGGACACGCTGGAGGGACTATGTTTCTCGGCTGGCCTGGGAACGCCTTGGGATTCCCCCAGAGGAGCTGCTCCATGTGGCTGGGGAGAGGGAAGTCTGGGCCTCCCTACTTAGGTTGCTACCCCCGCGACCCGACCCCGGATAAGCGGAAGAAAATGGATGGATGGATGGATGGATGGAATATGTTCATTTGAACTGTCAGAAAAAATATTAAATTCATATTTTCATTGATTCATTTTCATCTCAATGCTCTGGCCAGTTGTAGTATTTCTGCATATTTTGATGTCTTGATGCACAAACGTAGCTTTCTGCAGCATCAGTCCTGGTGTTCTACAGATCATGAAGATGTCTCCATCTGGTCTTTAACAATATCAAGGTTTGTTCTCCTTCACCTGGGTCCACTCTTCAGGTGAAGACATTTCTGTGAATTGATGATAAAACACAGACACACACAGTATATAATATATGCAGTATACTGTATATTAAGACAATGGCCCTCATTCATGAAACTGTTCGTATTCTTATCCTACGTTTCTCCTACTTTTGTTCTTACGAAGCGTTCGTACGAACATGCCACGTCAGATTCAACAAAGTCTTCTATCATGAGGAAACGTGTGTAAATGGCATGCGTAAATATGATGAATCCCACCTGTTCTAAACAGCTGCGCGTGCACGCGTGAGCTTATTTACATAATTCCCACCCCTCAAAACGCAATATAAGGCTACGTTTCCTGCCTCAGAGGCAAAACGTGTCCGTTCATAAAATGACAGCGAAAAGTAAAAAAGAAGAACACTACCGGTGCGGAGAATGAAGTTCTGGTCTCTGAGGTCAAGAAAAGAAAATCTGTCCTTATTTGCAGCGTCACTCATGGAAGTAAATGTCCAGCTAAAGCCAAAGAAAGTTTGTTTATAATAAATGTGGACCTCAAAATATGCATGTGTCCTGGTGGCTTACTGGTTAAAGCATTGCGCTGTTAGCTGTTCCTAACCTTTTCTACACCTCGTGGGATCGAGTCCCACAAGGTATGATTTTTTTTTTCCTTCTTACTTTAGATTATTTATTCATTCCAAATTAAAAAGGCTTTATGCTTTATTTCTTGTTGTATTGTAAATAGTTTTCTTGTGTTTTTTAAATCTGGAATGAATTAAAAGAAGAAAAAAAAACGTTGACCCATGCAGGACTTGAACCCATAACCTTCGGAACTGCGACGCAGTGCTCTACTCACTGCACCACATGAGATCTATAAAAGCAACAGGAGGAGGTTGATTTAAAGTCTGCGTTACCAAAGTCTGCGATACCGAGGCAAATTAAACTTAAATTAATTCATGGTTTAAGTTGGTTTCAGTTTGAGATCTTCATATTAATATTGTAGTGTTAGAAAACGGCATTGATAACAAATTGATTTTCATTTAAATACTTTAATCCGTTAGTCATTATTACATTTAAAAGTATAATTCGACTTCAAACAGAACCTATTGTCAAAAACAATTGTGGTGCGTGACTTTTTTAAACTCTAAATATTTCCTAAATAACGAAATATGAAGTTATTAGTGGAGAAATGCTGTCTGGATGACAGCAGACCGACTGCTCGTAAAATATACGACAGGTCCGGACCACTCGTAGATTTTGTTCGTATCTGAAAAAAATCTTAGGATACGAAAACATTGTTGAATGCCACATATGCTCCTAAATCACTCGTAAGCACAGTTTAAGCACAAATCTGTGCGTACGAACGGTTCATGAATGAGGGCCAATGGGTCAAACTAATGTCTTCAGACTCCACCACCTCCTCGTGCACGCTCCTGGATGTCCAGGTGTTGTAGGTGTGGACGCAGAGGACATCTGGGTCCATTATGGGCTGAATGCTGCATCCACTTTGTCACTTCCCTCATCAGAACCACAGAAAATCAACAGATTTACATCAAAGAATATTGTTGAGTACTATTCTTTTTGTTGATGCAATCTTACCTGCTGTGATGTGAAAGTCTGGGTTACTAGTGGTTCAACAGGAAGAGCCTCAGGTGATGGACTGGAGACCTGGAAACCTGAAAACACAAACAAAATAAAATAAAAGAATAATATATTTAACAGATATTTTAAAAGGGACTAATTTTTTAAACTATAAATTAATGTTGAATAATTATTAGAAACATTAACTAATATATTACCATTTCAGTGCTGTGGAAACGATTTACATGTAGAATTCCTTCTGCCTCTCAACTATCAGCTGCTGTAAGTCCTCACAGAGCTGCTGCACTTCCTGAAGTGAAAAGTCTCCAAAAACCAGCAGGAGCTGAAAAAAATTATAACCTGCTGTTTACTGGAAATAACTTTGGCTTCTCTGAAGACAAACCGCTAAAATATAAAGTTTTAAATGGCTAAATTGGACGGATCGCGTTTGTATCTTGTCCATTGTAAACAAGGTGCGCAGTTGACGTGAGTCTGTGTGTGACGTCATAATCGCGCGACGGGAAACCCCGTATTTATCATGTGAAAAAAAAGGCGCTAATTTTAAACTGTTTTTGAGAGGAATTTTAATTAATTTAACATTGTTTTAGCAAAAACGATCAGAGGTCAATCTTAATATATATATATATATATATATATATATATATATATATATATATATATATATATATATATATATATATATATATATATACAGGTAGTCCCCGATTTAC
>JBBPBX010016350.1:18331-34280 GCA_038048925.1 Garcialebias charrua
AAATTCATTTTTTTCCCTTAGATTAATGGTGGATTTCTCTCTTTTTGCCTTTTTATACTGTATTTATATTGTTGAAATACACAGTTTATTTTATTAAATTATTGGGGGGGTCAAATCTACAATCCCCAAGATTGGGGGGGTCCGGACCCCCCCGACCCCCCCAGGATCTACGCCCCTGATCACAACACTCCACATCGTCACTTAGATCCTCTGTTGTGGCACAGCTACGCATCTTTAGGCCTTTCTATGTTAAAAGCAGAATGAGTAAACGACGATGACTTTAAAAAGCTTTTTTTACAGGATAACAGCAGGGAGACAGAGGGATTGGACTAATCCCTCTGGTTGGTGATTTGTAGTGGACGTTGACTTTGTGTCCCTTTGTAATACCTGTGATGGAGCATGCCTTTGTCTGGATCGTTTCAAAAGAGCGCTTGTGAGGCCCGTTTGTTTAAATTCATCCCGTAGGAACTCTCTGCAGAGGGAAAACCTCAGATGTGGCTCCGATTTCAGACGGACGAAAACATCTTTGTCAGCTGAAAAGATAAAAACTAGACAGCTGCAGCTTCAGTCGTTCTGACCACTGCTCTTACTAACCTATAGCTTTTGTTATTGTCTCAATTTATTCTAAAGCGTACAGTTAACAGTGTTTACTAAAATAAATCAAAGTCTGAAACTCAAAAGTTGACAGTAACACAAAAAGCCACTTATACTGTATAGATTTTTCTCTTCTTCTTCACACGATGGCTTGTCACATTACCCTCCACCTGTCACCTTGCAAGACCGAGCCGACTAAATAACATCTGGACAGATTATTTTCATGTCTTTTCAAGTTTTATGAAGCTGGTGTGGTCGTGTTACGCAGATTTCACGGCAGCACAAGGAACGTGATGTATGCCCTTTGACCGAGCTGAGTGTTTGTTCAACCATGATGTACAAATATTTTAATTCCCTCTGTAATTATCAAGTGTAAAAAAAATCAGGCATGTTACAGACAGACCACAAGGAATCCATGGGGAAACTTCTTAATTGCCTTTCTTTTAAAAAAAAAAAAAAAAAAATAAAAGAGCTTTTAAAAAAAGCATGATTTGTCATTTCAACTATGTTTATTATAGAGACAAATGTCTGCATCTGTATGGGGCTGAGACTGCAGCAGTGTGGTCTGAAGAAAATTAGATCCATAAAATAACAAACTGCTAATTACATCTGTAATTATCATGTAGATGCCTCATTTAAATCCAAAACATTGTAATTATTTTCATCAGCATAAAACATTAAGTTAATATACGCTTACGTTATTTTAACATGTTCTAAGCGGAAATGAAGCAACTAAATAAAAAAAGCTCCATCCTCAGTTTTCTGTGACGGACCAGCAGGTTGTCAAAGAACTGTAAGCTTTATTTTATTACGTTTCAAGTTTTAAAAAAAAAAATCTGTAAAACTCGATTTCACTGCCTTTTTTCTACACCTGTACTTGCCATTTTGTGAAACATGATCAAAGTTTTATGTCTTAATTATTAAACGTATAGTCAATGCGTCCAATATTTCTGATTATTTTAATATTAAATGCCCTCGTAAGGTTTTATGAACACTGAATACTTAAAATAAAACTTTTATGCTCCCTCAAAGTCAAATTCAATACAACATTAAATGTAATTGTCTTGTTATCACCTGTCTTTTATGGCAGTGGGTGTTATTTGCCTGTGTGTGTGGGTGTGTGTTGGAACAAAACTCTCAAACAAACATTTACAACTGATGAATTTTTGATGTCAACCCAATTCAAGATGGCTACCACACCCAATCAACCTTAGCCAACACAAACTGGCCATACAAAAATATAAAACTTGTCACTCTTTATAAAGAATAAATAAATTCAGCACAATAAAGAGTAAAAAAGCCCAACCTGTGCACTTTACCTGAGTTTTCTGGAAATAAATAGAAAATGCCAGAGTTTCAGTCGACACATCTCAGTTTCCTACGGTGGCCCCAAGGTGTAAAACGGAATTACATTTGGAAAAAAACAACAAAAACACAGCAACATTTGAAAGAACGAAATTACATTTGAAAAAACAAAATTACATTTAAAAAAAACAGAATGACATTTGAAAAAAAAAACGGAATTACATTAAGCCAAAGCGGAAGTGGCCGGAATCACATTTGAAAAAACGGAATTACATTAAGCCAAACCGGAAGTGGCCGAAGCGGAAGTGGTCCGAATCACATTAGAAAAAACAGAATTACATTAGAAAAAAACAGAATAACATTAGCAAAAAACGGAATTACATTTGAAAAAACAGAATGACATTGAATTACATTAGAAAAAACAAAATGACATTAGAAATAAACAGAATTACATTTGAAAAAACCGAATGACATTTGGAAAAAACGGAATTACATTAGAAAAAACAAAATGACATTAGAAAAATCAAAATGACATTAGAAAAAAACGGAATTACATTTGAAAAAACAGAATGACATTTGGAAAAAATGGAATTACGGTTTGGCTTAATGTAATTCCGTTTTGTCAAATGTCATTCTGTTTTTTTAAATGTAATTTCGTTTTTTCAAATGTTGTGCATTTACACCTTGGGGCCACCGTAGTTTCCTGCCAGTGGGTGACAATAAGCCCCAGTTATTGTGCTGCTTTAGAGCAGGCTTGCCACCAGGCCCCCCTTTATGTTAGAAACACATGCCCTGCTGTCATAAATCAGAACTCAATAAACCAGGTCAAGCAGAAAATAGACAAAGGATGTGTGCACATTTTTCTCCTCTGTCCTAACAATAGAAGCCGAGTACCTCGGCCTTCCAACCGGACCTTGAAGCACGGCCCGACCCTGACAGGGAAGGATGAGATGCTGACCCCTGAAGAGTCTTGGAGGACCCTCAGCTTCCTGCCATACAGACCCCGCTCCTGAACGCCTGCCTGCACCATCCCTGGAGAACAACAACTAACCTCACGGACAGAAAGGGAAACCAGCAGGCCAGGCAGGAAGGGTAGATGGAGGGTGGCTGTGGTTCCTGATCAGGGCATCCTGTCTTTCAGAGGCATCTCTACCTTTACGGCCTTCAGCAAGAAGTTGGGAGTTAAGAGATGCAAAAGTCTTGGGTTTGAAACTACAACAGACTTCCATCACAAACTCGTAAGAGGATGAAAAACAAACTATATGGCATCAGTCATAAATACTAAATTAAAAATATGTTCTGAAACTGACATGTGACAGGCACCTGACCTGACATATCGGAGGAGTACTTCCTCTCCTCCTCCTGTTTTTCCCTATAGACGGCGGATCTTTTCAAAGGCGCTCACACAAAGGAGCAATCGTTAGTGAAGACACGTCGTTTCCGAAGGAGCGGAAGAGCCGAGCTTCGGGTGTCTCCGGATCTTATTGAAGAGGATCATCCTCTTCATCGGACACAGAGACTCCCTTCATTCTCTCCTCTATCCTCTCCTTTGTGCATCCTTCCCTCCCTCAGGTCTAAATGGAGGCCCTGTCGTTTTGCAGCGGGCCCGAGCTGGTTTAGAGGCTCAGCTGCACCGACCTCGGCTTTTACAGGTAACGAGCACCAGAGCTGACGAGACGTTACATCAGAACAACATCCAGAGAGGTGGTGCCGTTTTCATTGACTGGAGATTCAAACTTGCAACGTGTGATATAAATGATCAAGCTCTTCTTTGATTTATGGATGTTTGAAGAGCAATCTGCAGCTGCACACTGTGCTTGGATCTTTGTGCGTGGGTATACTTGTACCACTCGTGTTGCAGGCGTGTAAGTCTGTTTGCACTAACAGACTGGTGTTTATACAGTCACATTGTGGAGATTCAACTTCCGTTTGAGGACATAAAGAGAGTCTTTCTTATGTCAGTCATCAGTTTTAAGAAATACTTGATTAAGGGTCAGGTTGTGAAGAGGGTCAGAGTTTTGTTCAAGCATGTGTTAGGGCACACCACTCTTGCCTTATTTCCCACAAAACAATTTTCTAAAACAGTATCTGTGGGAAAAACTGATTCTATAAAGAAGTAACACATTCCTGAATAAAATGCTAACGCTCAACGTTATCAATTTGTAATAGAAAAGTATTTTATATTAAACTCATCAGAGTTACATCATTTTCAGTGTTTGTGCTCTCAATGTTTCAAACCACAAGATTCATGTACATTCATGTTTTAAACGTAAGCTTAAGGTGCAATCCCTTTGTTCCTTCAGATAAATGGGAGTTGAACCTTCCACAAACACAGTTGCATAAAGAAGTATAAAACAAGCTGTAATTATCAAAATACCTTCAACCTGACATGCTTTCCAAATCTCTTAAAGATTAAAAGCCACATTTCTTAAAATCTTAACAAATATCAACCTCCTATAGGGGGGTACCGTAAACTACAACTCAGGTATTCCAGACTTGCTAGCGATCTTGAATTTTACACTCAAATTTTTACATGGTTCACATTTTATTTACTTTTTTCCCCACCAAAAAGTAATTTTACACTTTGTATGCAGTCCATAGCTGTAAGGTTCCTTTAAAAATAAAAATAAAGACTCTTTGTTCACTCTTTAAAGATACTGGAAGGTGTCAGCTGTGAGGCAGCTGTTACAGTTGTCTCACCACACAAGCTATAACACACGGTCATGCGTATTAAATTGAAGTTAAACAATGTATAGGATCACACAACTTACCATAGTGGGTTATTTTTAATTTAAGAAACCAGTTCTTGTGTTTAGCTCAGAAATGCACTAAGAGAAAGGAAATTGAAGAACATAAACCCACAGTAAACAAAAAAAAAATTGTGTAGGGAGCATTTTTGTGAAAGGGAAACAAAGAGATTTTGAATTTTAATGGAAGGCAACAGCTGTGTTCTGAGAGTGTGAGAGACATCACAGGCCAAATTAGATGGCATGTTATATTAATAGACAAGTCCTGTTATTTTGTTAGTAGCCCAAAACAGAAGGAATTGCAAGCTGCATTGCACACCATGTCAGTGAAGTTGTAAAACGCTGCAAAATCAATATGCCTACAATAAAACAGTGAGGCCAGTACTGTACTGCCAATGACTGTCAGTCAATCACTAAACAACAGACAAGATATTTCACCTGTACCTTAGTACATTTGGTTTATAAGACATTCAGACATATTTGTGACTAGATAAAAATAGTAGTTTATTACAGCTATTATCCAGAAGCTGTCAGATTACTAAACTCTCAGTAAATAACACTGAACAACTGGCAATAACATTGCACCAAGCCACATCTGTGACAACTAATATGACTAATATTACCTTGTGACAGCTAATATTATAAGTACAGGTACTCCCCGACTTACGAGCGCATCGACATACGAGGTTCCGGACTTACGAGCTCACTAACGAACAGTAAATTTGTAAAGAACATACAGAAAATACTAGCCTGGCCCTCGCCTTCCTGCACAGCTCCGCTCAATTCTCATTTCCCTTCACTGCACAGTCTGGGACTTCTCCCATAGACAACGATTTCTCTGGCCGATTTTCGACCGGACCAATCAGAGAACAGAAGGGGTGGAGATTTTGGCCCCTAACCCACGCCCCCACCTGTCCCAGCGCAGCCAGCGAGCAGCCGCATGTTCTCATTCAAAGCGATGCAAAGCGATGCAGGACTGTTTTATATGTGACACAAATGTATTAATTTCCCCTTCTTAATCCCTTATCTGGAGTTTTCTTTTGTTTTTTTGGCCAAAAGTCAAGTGATCGCTCCCTTCTCCCTCCTTCTCCTCCTCCTCTCCCTCCGCTACGAGGAAATGCCTCAGGCTGTCACGAGAGAATTAAAATCGGGTTTTACGTTGCTGCCCGAGTCCCATCAGATTTTCTGGTCTTCTGGTGAGCTGGACCAGCGATCCATGGTTTTATTTTATTTTATTAAAACGTTTTATTAACATATAAACACAGAATATGCAGCGCGGCAGCCGGCAGCGAGAGAAAAAGCTGCAGGAGGCGGAGCAGTTGTCAAGTTTAACAGAGCACGGGGGAGCAGCCATATATGGCTCTGAGGGGAGGGAGCAGAATGCTTTTCCTTGTTCAAAATTTTTCTAAGATCCAATGGTTTTGTTCCTCAGCAGAGGCCACGCCTCCAGCAAGAATCGTTTCACAATGGAGAAAGTCCAGACCCTAGTACGAAGCGAAGTGAAGGACAAGGGTCTGGTTTTAACCAGGCTAAGAAAATACAGCACTTTTATGTGTTTTTAGATGAAAGTGTGTTAGCTAACCGTTTGTAAACAAGTTTCTGAGCATGTTTATGAACTAGTATGAACGTTTGTGTTGAAAAACGAGTGTTCGTAGTAGCGCTAGCATAAATTTACCGACTTACGACCGAAAATCCGGACTTACGAGCAACACGTGTTTCGTGTTCCGACATACGAGATTTTGTGTTACGAGCACCTCGTACGAACGGAACTCGCTCGTAAGTCGGGGATCACCTGTATTTTATTTTATCAATTGAAATTATTGAAATGTTATGATTTGGTTGACTACAATATTCTTTTAGTATTGTTTAAAGCTCAGAACTACACGCTACCTTCAAACATTCAAACGCATTTTGTAAAAAGTAAAAGTACTTATAATCTTAAGGGAATGGACATTTTTAAGCCACAGTACAGGACTAGTTTTGAAGGGTCTGTCTACTTTAATTCAGGGAATAGGTCTGTGGAATGGTTTGGAAAATGATGTTAAGATAGTAAAGTCAATGCCTATGTTCAAGAAAATGATAAAGACTACATTTTTGAAAAGATACATATAAATTAGTTTATCTCAAATGTACTATATGTATGGAAAATTGTGATTAGTTATTTGTTATGCTATATTATTCATAGATGATTGTTGTTTTAATTGATTGTTTGAGTTAAATTTTGTTTTAAAGAAGGGGCAGATATAAGATTTGTTTCTTCTTCTGCTACCTTTCATTTTATGTATTGTTTACTCTTATCATGTGGTTATTGTAAATTGTTTTTTGTGTTTTAAATATAAAATGAATAAACAAATAAAATAAAAATAAAATAAATATGGTTATTATTTAGTGCTGCTGCACTATGTAGACTGTATCTAGGCTGATACTAGGCTGCATCATAATTCAATCGCAATATCACTTTATGTGCAATAGCCTGTCACACAACCTGTGTAGTATATGTTAATTATGTACAATATGTATATATATATATATGTATATACAGGTAGTCTCCGACTTACGAGCGAGTGCCGTTCCTGCGAGGCTCTCGTAAGACGAAAATTCGTACGTCGGAACACAAAACACGTGTTCTCGTAAGTCCGGATTTTCGGTCGTAAGTCGGAAAATTTATGCTAGCGCTACTACGAACACTCGTTTTTCATCACAAATGTTCATACTAGTTCATAAACATGCTCAGAAACTTGTTTCCAAACGGTTAGCTAACACACTTTCATCTAAAAACACATAAAAGTGCTGTATTTTTTGTATGTTCTTTACAAATTTACTGCTTGTTCGCCAGCTCGTAAGTCCGGAACCTCGTAGGTAAGAGCGCTCGTAAGTCAGGGACTACCTGTATACCATGTGCATTTTAGCTTATATTACTACCTTGAATACATATTCATTCAAATTCATACCGCTGAACTATATTCTACCATGTTGTTTACTATCTCTCTTTGAAGTTATAAATATAGATGCTGTCTGTCATGGTACGCTAAGATTCAGACTGTAACTGTAACACAGACTCATGTTTGTGCTGCTGTTCAAAGTAATGTTTTTATGCTATTAGTGCTTAGTGTATTTTTAGTTGGCGTTTTTCTTTGATGTTATTACTGTTTTTCTTTTACATTTTATTGTTGGATGTAACTGGGACCCTGTGTACATAATCTTGTTTCATCACATGAACCACATGTGGTGCAAATGACAATAAAGAATCTCTGATTCTGACTCTAACTATCGTACCCACCACCGCACCCTGTATTCACTGGTTAACTGGACATCATTAACTTCACACAGACTCTTCCACTGGTACATTTTCATCTTTAAATAACTTCTTGGTCTGCTGCCCTCATACATCTCCTCTTGCATGTCACTGCGTGAGTGCAGCTACAGCGTGCGCTCTCAGGACATTATTACATGCAGTGTTCCCTCAGACTGAACTAAGCAAAAGGGCCTTCTCCTACTCTGCTGTTTCCTGGAATATCTTGCAAAATGATCTGACACTCTCGACCTTGACCCCTCTGTGGCTTCAAACATCTGTAAAGTTCCTGGAAAAAAACGAATGCAGCCATGTTCCCGTTTTTAGTTTTCTACATCGCCTTACAATCTAGTGGTTTTGTCGCTACTTTTTCTTTTAATTATAATTTTATTTTAAGTTGTTTAAAAAATTGTATTTGTACGCATCCTTTATGATTGTCTATTATTGTCGTTGTTGTCATCCCTCTTTGTTAAAATTCAGGTCTCTCTTGTAAATGAGTCCCAGAGGCTCAATGGAATCAACCTGTATAAATAAAGTTTGAATGAATCATAATTACTTTTTCACTTTTTTGGTACTTTATTTATTGCATGCTTTTATTATTTGTTGCTTGTTCTTTTGATAATTCTTTTTAGCGAGTCAAATCGGTTCTTCTCATCCAAAGCATTTCATTGTACTTGTACCTTGTGATATGATATACAACTTGAACTATTTTTGTCCCTGTTTGTTGCTTGTAAGCTCTGTTTGCTAAGTCATTTCCAACCACAAGACTTTTGATTAATTAATTCACTAAGTGTTTTAGTCTATTTAATTTCTAACAACCGTTTAGGTTAAAAACTTAGATAACCCACTAACTGATGGAGCTTACTTTGATAACGACGGTTAATAGCGACACCTTGTGGTATCCTTGAAAACATCCTTAGAAAATATTCAATTTGGCTTATCCATTAAGAATTTTTTGTCAATGTTCTGATTATTGTAACAAAATACTATACCCATAAATGTCGATACAAAAAATGCTCCCTCTCTATCAATGCTCTCAAAAATGATATTTCTTTTTTTTAAAGTTGTCTAAAAAAGATGCAGAATGTTGTAAAATGTAAATATGCTGGTGAAGATTCTCAGTCGTCCAGGACATGATAAATCAAAAAGGCGTTCAATACAAGATCAACTGTCCAGTTGATCTTGTATTGAACGCCTTTTTAAAATGTAAATGTAAAATGTTGTAAAATTATATGAGTTCATGGAAGTATTCTAGGTTATAGCCCCCTAACTTGTCTTTTTTTTAATCTTTCTTTTATTTCATTTTTCAATTCCTTTTCCTTTTTCATTATTTCCGTTAATTAGTTATCTTCAAGAATTGTTGAGTCTTTTCTTGAGCCTTTGCAATCAAGGTGAATTGTAGACATTAGGAGTTGTGATTCTTGAATTGTTTAATGTTTGAATTTGACATGTTGTGAGTTTTGTCACTGTTTTCTTGTTTACTAATAAATAAATAAATAAAAAATTAAACTAGATTTTCCTGGCCGGACCATCGGAGCAGACTTCAAACAAAAAGCTAATTTACATTAAACTTAATAAACATGGTTATAATTAGGGTTGAACAATTAGTTGCATTTGCAATAATATCGCAATATGATAAAATGAGATTTTCTAATTGCGAACGATGCAATTTGACTGGTCACGTGACACAAATCTTTATCAACACTTAAAAAACAACACCACCACAAATACATTTACGATGGTTGCATGGCTAGAATGACAACAACCAGTGCTTCAACTTCAATAAGCAAAGTATCAGCCGACAGGGATCACTGACCGAACTATTTGAACTTTAATTTTATTTATTTATTAACTGTCATGTGAAGTTCAGACAGTAATTAGGAAGTTCACGTAACATGTTTACTATTATGTTTATGAAACAAGAAAAAATAGAAATGGCAAAAAAAGGCATAGATTTGTTTGCTTTATTGTAATCTCTGCTTTAAATAAATCTGACATTGTTTATTATAAAACAGATTGATTTATTGCTTCTGTTTGTTGAAAAATACTTAAGATATTAAAAAATATTCGCGTTTTAATGCGATTTATAGAAAAAAAAATTGCAATTAGATTATTTTCCAAAATCGTTCAGCCCTAGTTATAACTGAAAAAATAAATAAAAAATCCTTGAAAACACTCTTGTCCTCGGAACTTAAGTTGTGGACCGTTGTAACAGACGGAACTATTAAAGAGACGGACGGAGCAGTTTTTTTTGTTTGTTTTTTTTACACACAAATCATTTTATTTTTAGTACAATTTTTTTTAAATATATATATATATTTTTTTGATTTACACATCTTTAAAATGTTTTTCCCCGAGAATCAATCTGAACTGTGACTACAGATCAGTACTGCTGCTGGCCTTAGTGCATACGGTAAAAATGTTTGGTTTCCTGCATGTCCCACACACGACAAGCACAAACTCTTCCTCCTCCGTTCAGTTTCTTCAGGAGGTGCTGAAGTCATCCTCGGAAGACGTGGAGCTCTTCTTCACCAAAGCCCAGCTGTTTCAACAACCCCGTTGTTAGCTCCGTGAAGGCTGAAGGACCGCACACACAAACGTAACATCTGGATCCCTCTGGTCTTACGAGGAGCTCACTCAGCACCGTCTCGTCCACCCGGCCTCTCCTGCCAGTCCAGCTGTCGGACGGCTCAGAGAGGATGTGCTCCACCTGAAACCGCTTGTCTTTAGTTGCCAGGTCGTCCAGTTGGCCGCGCCACAGAATGTCCTCCTCCCGTCGGTTAAAGAAGAGCAGCTTCGTTTGTCTGATCGCGTCGGCTTCCTGAAGGGCCATGCGGATGAGGCGAGCCATGGGTGTAAAGCCTGTGCCTGCAGCTAATAAGAAGAGTCTGGTGATGTCACGAAACGGGCGAAGACTGAAAGCGCCCTCTGGACCACTCACGGATATATGGCTGCGGATCGGTAGGCTGTTGAGGTACGGGGTAAAGATCCCATCAGGGTAAACTTTGATCATAAGGTGGAGGTCTGACTCGTGAGAAGATGCCTCCAAAGACTGATCCACTGGAGTATACGGCCTCACGATCTCTGTATCTTGAACGAGGGCTTTGAGGTAGACGTGTTTTCCAACAGGCACGTGAACGACAGTCCCTTGTGGACACTGCAGTCCAAAAAGTTGGGTGTTGTGATTCACCTCCGTTTTAGAAACTAGCGTGCAGTTCCGATAATAGGGAGCTCTGTCCTTTTTGAGTAGAAACGTATCGTGGAGCTCCAGAGGTTGACCGAGACTTTTCCATTTTTCTTTATTCGGTTTGTACATGGTGACCTGGATCTTTCCCACGGAGGACGCGGTGTGCACGGCGATACGTTCCTCAACTTGATCTTCGAGACGTAGATGAATCACGTAGGACATTTTCCCCAGAAGCACTTCCACTCGAACGACGCCCGCCTGGAGGTCGACGGTCACGCAGCCTGAGCCGTGGATCTTTCGTTTGGTGTAAACGACCAGATGGACGGTCGTGTCGGTTTGGAACCAGTCGTATCGAGGACGAAAGTCGTCGTTTGGTGGAGCAGCCATGGAAGCAGGTGGTGGAAGACCTACTGGAGGAGCAGCTGTTGAAGTCTTTGTAGCCATTCTGCCCACCAGGCACTCTTTCAACATGGACTCATAGTTGACCCAGCGATGGACCTGCTCAAAGAGCTCTGTGCCATCTATCCCTGCTGCCTTCATCAGCTCCTCCTCTCCTCCTGGGTGGTAGTCCATGTATGGAGTCACGTTGTACACCAGACCTCGTATGCAGGTCCAGCATTCTTCTCTCGTGTTGTGTTTCCGCAGCTCCTCTTCACTCACTTCAATGAAGCGTCCTCTGAGCCCCGTCAGGTCTTTGGCACCTTTAGCAAACCGGACCCAGTCCATCAGACTGTGTCCGGGTGTCAGCGCTACCTTGTTCCTGCCGGACTGACCGGAAGGGGAGACCCTCTGCTGGGAGCCCGAAACCGGGAAGGACTGGTTCGGAATGTTCAGCATGTTGTGAAAGGCAGCTCCAACGTCTCACGAATCTTGTAAAGACAGCAGAACTTGAGGAAGTGCGATCCCAGAGTAGTCAGTTCATTTGCGCATGCGCTAAAAACAATACTTCCGGGTCGCACGTTGCCAGGTCTGTCCATTATAAGCGACTGGTGTTATTTTCTACATCCGTTTATAAATTCGGTGAGTCGCTTGTTGTGGTTTCTTGGGATTACCCTGATGCATGCTCAATAATCCAGGTAGAAAAATCTAAAAAAGCTAAGTCTGTTCCTCTGGACATTCAAAAACAAAACAAAACAAAGCAAAAAAAAATTATTATTATTTTTTTGTTTGCTGTTGCTTTGTTTTGTTTTGTTTTTTGAATGTCCAGACACCAGAGGACCAGACTTAACTTTTTTAGATTTCTTGGGATTGTTTTGAATGTTAGGTCGCTTATTTGGGCTTGTTTTTATAGATAACTATTGTTTGAATCGATTGTTTTGAAAAGGGGCAGATATAATAAGATTTTTTCTTCTTTCTGCCGCCTTTCATTTTATTTTTTTATTTTTACGAGATACATGTGTTTGTTATGTATTTATTTTTATAAAATGAATGAATAAATAAATAAATATGTTACATGTAAAATGTACATGCTCCTGAAGTTATTTTAAGGTTTATTCTTTGTTCTTAATTCTTTGCCTATAGAGTGACAAGACCACGCTAAAATGAGGTCCAATGGGGGAAATAAAAAATATAATAAAATTGTTTAAAAAAAACAATGTATTAGAACAATCAGGAAGAGTTTTTGTTTGTCGGTGTGTGGAGTAAATAAATGTATGGAATGGATTGAATGATGAATTTAAAAAAAGTACAACTAAACCAGCTTAAAAAACGATTTAAAAAGGAACTTATTGCAAAATACGCTCTATAAGATGAGTGTTTTAAAGTCTACAAATGCAATTGATGATATAAATAGTATAATTGTTTATCTTTAAATATCATGTAAAGTGGACACAAGTTGTATCAGATTATAAATTGATGAGTATGAAAGGGGCAGGACATTATAAGATATTGTATCTTCTACCTGCTCCTTTTCGAACAGAACACATAAAATGTGCGTGTCACTTGGGCATAATTATTTGTATTAACTTTTATTTTTTTAGTTGTGTTATCCTATTTTATTTCTTTTTATTTCTTGATTGTCTTTTCTGTCTGTTTGAAATAAATAAAATAAATAAATAAATAAAAAGAATGGAAGAAAGAGCGCACACTTGAAGAATGATTCAGAAAGTTTTTTGTTGACTTTGCTTACTATGAGTTTGCTGTTTAATTTTTATTTTATTTTTAATTTGTAGGCATCCTTTATGATTGTCTGTTGTTGTCGTTGTCATCACTTTTCGTTTAAAATTCAAGTCTCTCTGGTAGATGAGTCCCAGAGGCTTAATGGGATTAATTTGTATAAATATGCAAAATGCTTGTTTTCATGGGGCTGGTCGCTTGTTTCTGTCGCGAGATCTGGCAACACTGACCACGACCCGGAAGCACTGTTTGACACTGGACGGAGCAGTTACCCGAGGCCTAAACAAAAACACACGGCCCTGCTGACAAAACGGGGTTTTTCTGTAGCATGGCGTCCCAAAGACAGGATCGAGTGTGGAGGTACGTGGAAGAAGGGAGTCTTCTGAAACTGAAATCGTACCTGCGGAAGCACCGCGACCTGGATGTGAGCTTCTCCCGGGGAAGGAAGCAGAGGAGCCCGCTGCACCTGGCCTGCTCCCTGGGAGACGACGCTGTTCTGCGGCTGCTGCTCAAACACGGAGCCGATGTTCTTCAAGGGGACCGGAGAGGAGACACGGCGCTTCACGTCGCAGCCAACAGGGCCCTGAAACACGGGAAAACGGGTGAGGAACAGCTTTATTTGAGTTAGATTTGTAAATGCTCCTGTTTTATTATTATTGTTTTGTTTTTTCCTTATGATTTCTAGTTTATGATGACCTGGTTGTGCCTCTCAAAAAGTCCTGTCCTGAAGCTTTAAATGCGCCAAACAGAGCTGGAGTCACCCCTCAAGACCTGCTGAACTGGATGAAACGCACAAAGGTAAACAGAGTACTGTACTGTACTCTACATTTTAATATTTAAAGGTTCAGTATGTAATTTCTGGAACACGCTGAACTTAGGAAAATTTTGAACAGAGACACGTTTCTGGTCCCTCCCCCTCAGAGCCATATATGGCTCTGTTACCCCTTGCGGCCGCCATTTTGAAGAGGGCAAATGGCGAAATACTTTTTTAAATCCAGCAGATTTGACCATTTGAACCGGTTAAGCTCAGAAAAACCTTGTGCTATAAAGTCAGCTAAGAAATATATTTTTTCTCAGCAAAGAAATAATTGTTTTTACCGTGTTTTCATGGAAAGTCCTTATCTTCTGTGGCCGTCGCGGCCGCCATTTTGAAGAGGGCAAATGGCGAAATACTTTTTAAAATCCAGACGCGTCGCGTAGGCCGCTGAGAAACATCCATAAGTTCACCCTCCATGTTAAAAACTCTTCGTCTGACTCTTCGAAAACAAGCAATAAGGCTGCAGAGTGATGGTGCATTCAGACCTAACAGCGTTTCAACGGCAGGAGCGTCCAGTTTACATGCAAAGTCAATGGGGGACGCGCTTCCAGCCGCGTCTTGGCGTCACGTCGCGTGCGTGTTGAGCGTGCTGGAAAGCGTTTTCCGTGCACGTGAACCGGCTTCAGCCTCCAAACCGCGCATTCACCATGCTGAAGATTTCGCCGTTCAAACTTTCAAACGCCGCTCAACTCTACCTGATTGGTTGGTGTGTCAACCAATCAGGGAGAGTCGGGGGGAGAAGAGAGGGGGTCAGGGGGAGAGTCCCTATGTGACGCGGAAACCAGTGACGCGGAAACGATTGCGCATGTGACGTATTGTTTGTGGGACACAGAAAAAACCCGCGGAGTCATGGACTATGGAAGAGAAACTCATTGTAGCTGTGTGTTCGCGACAAGGACGACCAGTCAAGTCTGCTCCACAGAGACATAAATAAAAAGCTCCTCGCCTGGCAGAGTGCAGTGGACTCGGTATACCGGTAAGCTCCTCCCACACACCCAGCAGCAGTTTCGCGTTCTGGCGTTCTGGTCCAAGTAGGTCTGGACACCAAGTGCGTCCACTTGCGTGCGTGACGAGCTTTTTGGAAGTTGAAACGCTGTTCGGTCTGAATGCACCATAACACACTGGCTGCTAACTGAGAGCGCTCGCTCTAGCAAAGAGACTGAGGGGACGCTTTTTTGTCACGGACCACATCCGGCGCTGACAGGATATGGTCTGTTAGCAGTCGTCCGGGCCCGTTAATAAGTTTTTTCGTTTTTACTGATAGATAATTATTTATTATCGGTACTGCATTTTAAATAAAAATAGCGCAAATCCGCTTATGAATTATAAAAGTTAGTCAATCCGCTGTAAAGCTAACAAATTGTTTAGGTCCGCTGTAAGCGGATTAGCGCTTTAGCGCTACCTAGCGGTCTGGCGCCCACCTTTGATAATAATAATATATACAGGTAGTCCCCGACTTATGAGCGCTCTTACATACGAGGTCCCGGACTTACGAGCTGGCGAAAGAGAAGTAAATTTGTAAAAAATACAGCACTTTTTTGTGTTTTTAGATGAAAGTGTGTTAGCTAACCGTTTGGAAACACGTTTCCGACCATGTTTATGAACTAATATGAACGTTTTTGATGAAAAACGAGTGTTCGTAGTAGCGCTAGCATAAATGTTCCAACTTACGAGCGAAAATCCGGACTTACGAGAACACGTGCTTCGTGTTCCAACTTACGAATTTTCGTGTTACGAGCAACTCGCAGGAACGGAACTCGCTCGTAAGTCGGGGACTACCTGTATATATATATATATATATATATATATATATATATATATATATATATATATATATATATAACAAATATATACATATATATATACATATATACATATATATTTATATATAC
>JBBPBX010016350.1:34467-48258 GCA_038048925.1 Garcialebias charrua
TAGGGTTATATTTTTTTAATCTGCTCTCATAAACTCATGGAAAGGCGAAAAACCACCTCAAGCCATCAAAATAATGTCTCTTCTGTAAGAGTTCCTATTTGATAGTGTTTGTTGACCTCCTGAGTACTTAAGAATTGTCCATCTAATGTTTGTGAATATATTTTTTATACTTATTCATTGACATTTCCATGTATCTTCCTTCATTTTCTTTAGACTGCAGACATGAGCGGTCCACATAAGGTTGACCCTGAGAAGGAGTGGATGGAGAAGCTGTTTGATGAGTGCGAGGATGAATTTTTTGAGACCTTTGGAGCATACGATGGTGAGTTTTGAACTATTTGCTCAATTTAATTCGGCCTTTTTCTACTTGACACTTACCACTGCTGCTTTTCTTTCACAGCTGATAACCATCTACCAGTTGATGATGACGAGGAAGACTTTGGGGACTGGGCTGAACGTATCAGAAGAGAATACTTTGACAAAAAGCATGCTGAAGCTCAAAGACTCGCAAGGTCATCTTCTAGTTGGAAAAAACGGAGCAAAAAACAAAAGGGAGAAGAAGAGGAAAGCCATAAAAAGTTGCACAAAAGGTTGCAGAAGGAGCACGAGGAGTACCTGGCACGAGCTGCACGTAAAGCGGAAGAGACTCGACAGGGAAAGAAGCGTCTGTACGAGGAGAGGTGCGCCGCTACGTTCAACAGCGCTTCTGCATCCGGCATCGCAAAACTGAGCTACAGTGACATCCCATGGCCGGCTTCAAGAGGGACGGTCCAGGAGATGGTGGACGTGATGCTGCATGGCGTGGACCGTAAAGACGTGGCTGGCTTTCGTAAAGCTCTGCGGAAGCAACAAACTCTGTGGCATCCAGATAAATTTGCGCAGCGATGTGAAGCCCGGTTAGACGAAAAGGACAAACGGCGGATTCTGGACACAGTGACTGCTCTGTCACAGGAGCTCAACAGTCTGGCTCAGAGTCTGAGGACGTAGAAAGAAGGACAAAGCATATATATCATGTGCGCCATTGAAAAGACTCGTAAAATTCAGCACAACATTGATTACTCTCTTATCCTATTTATGGACTACTTAAAGTTTGGACAAATTTATACAGTACAGTACTGATGTTCCTGGAAGGGTTTTAAAGGGGGGGGGTGGGGGGGACTGAGCTGAGGGTTAAAACTGCATTGCTTTGCATATAAATTAAATGGAACGAGCTCCTCTGAATGCAAACAAAAACTGCACTGAGCTTGTATGTGTTGGCTAAATAAATGAGCTTCAGTGGACAGGGAGTTCGAATGAATGGTTGTTTAAATCATACATGAACCAAAAGATAGCACTCGTGTTCTGCTGCATCTTCACCAAAGCTCAGTGACATTTTTTCTTCAAGTGTTCTGATGCTTTTGGTTGAATAATGTGCTTCAAATATTTATTTCATCATCTGAATGCTAAATTAAAGTATTTTGTATATGCAAATTACGTGAAAAAAAGGTTATCCTAGACTATATAAAATGCGGTTTGATTTTTATTTATTTATTAAATGCCTTTTTAAAATGTGGGTCTGCACTTAATGCAAATGCAGTCTGTAGGTAAACAACTACCATACCATTTTATTTATAGAGCACTTAAAACAGTGACAAGGCCAACCAAAGTGCTGTACAAACACATAGCATACACAATGAAGTACAAAAAATAGACATATTTATTATCTGCAATGTTTTTATATCGACCAAACAGATCAGCGGGTGTTGAAAGCAACAGAATAGTAGTAGTTAAACTTTTGACCTATTTCCAGTCACTTCAGCTCTTAACAAAATGCAAATGGTAGTTGGCACTTTTTTTTTGCATACAAACTTATTTTAAGAGCAGCTAACCCAATGATGTTACAAAATATACTGTGTGGATTTGGCTCTTATGTGGGGTGGGTTGTCCAGTTTTGCAATGATTCCCTTGAAAATAAAATCCTGAGCAGCATAGTTGTCATGTCTCCATAAAAATGCTCCTGTTACTATTTGCAATATAAAGTAAACACAACTATTTTCACGCAAAAAATAAGTACTTGGGAGATTTAAAACCGGCTGCTTCCGCTGCCCGAAACGCGTTTGGCCGCTCGATCGGCCCCGATTTCCTTAATTTGGGGAGATCGGTGATCGGCCGATCTTTAAATGAAAAGCCGATTTTATCCACCGATCGCATCTGCCTCCACAAAGGTTGGAAAATCATGAAAATTTAGGGTGCATATGGACCTTTTAACACCTGAAAATCGGCATCGGCCAAAATCGGAATCGGCAGGTCAGACTTTCTAAAAATCGGTGATCGGCCAGAAATTTGAAATCGGTGCACCCCTAGTATATACATATAGGATAATGTAACAGTCAGAGTTACAATGAGATCATGTTAGGTCACGTGGGTAAATTCATTCATTCATTCAACCTTTATTTATACAGGCTAGCCTCGTTGAGTCACGGGGACTCATTTACAAGAGGGACCTGTCTCACTCACACCAAACAACCATCCACTCTCACACTCACACCTAGGGTCAATTTAGAGTCACCAATCAGCCTAACAAGCATGTTTTTTGGTCTGTGGGAGGAAACCGGAGTACCCGGAGGAAACCCACGCATGCACGGGGAGAACATGCAAACTCCACCCAGAAAGGCCCCGGACCGGGATTTGAACCGGCAACCTTCTCGCTGAGAGGCAGCAGCTCTACCAGTTGTGCCACCGTGCTGCCCAAAGGAATGTTCCACCCCAGATGGGTGAATGATCTAATTATCTGACTGTTGATTGCAATAATCCACATTATTAACATAAATTGAGGGCCCAAAACCAAATTTGGCTTAGGGCCCCATAGAGGCTTGGGCCGGCCCTGGATTTGTCACAGAATACTGTCAATCAAATGGTCACGTTGTTCAGCCACGACACCGGGGAGGAAAATACGCGAGTTGCCAGACTTGATATAAACGCCTTGAAAAAAATCGCGCAAAACTTAAAATAGATTAAACTCCATGAAGTTTTCGCGTTTGAATTTTTATTTTAAGATATTTACTCAGATCCTTGACGTATTTTTATTATTAGTTTTTTTTTTTGTGTCTCTTATTTTATATTTTTTAGTTCAAATCCCTTTGTTTAATTGGATGAACCCGTGTGTGGGCTTTTGTTTAGAGATGCCCCAAATCACCGATACAGTCGGTTTAGTGTAGAGTAGGGCGAATTCATTTAAGCTATCATTATTATTATTTTTCCCCCAGTCAAGCCGCAAGCTACACCGTGCTCAAAATCAACGGCTGTTTCGTAGGCTAAAATATCTGGCAACCCGCGGACACTTCAATTTAGGCCGTAGCCTCAATCTGACCGGGCTCGTTGTTAGCACGAGACGCAGCCGTTAGCTCCACTTGTCAACATGGCGGGTCGATAACTCGTCTTCTTTTTATTGTTGTTGTTAGCTTGTTGTTCGCTTATTTCCATTTAGCGTCGCGTTGTTGTTTCTTTCTCGTGGCGTTATGACAGGTGTATCAAGGTAACGGCTGCAGGAGTAGGAGGGGATGACGCCTCCTTTTTTTTTTTGTCGTTAAAATAATTCAAGACGCCGCTGTCTTTTGTTTGTAAATCGCTTTTTTAAATTATTCATGCGACTTAGGGGGAAGCAAACCGAAGCGACACCTCCATGATGAAGAAATTATTAATAGACAGTAAGTTAATTCGGGGTTCGCTTTTTTAAGAATATTCTACCATGCGGTTCTTTTAGCTACAGCTCCGTGAGGATCAGGAGGCTACAGATTATCAGGAGGAGAGGTCTGGCAGACATTAAAGATGGTGTTTCGGAGTGAGGAGATGTGCTTGGCGCAATTGTTTCTGCAGTCTGGTTCGGAATATGACTGCATCAGTGAGCTGGGGGAGCTGGGGCTGGTGGAGTTCAGAGATGTAAGTAGAGATGCTGATGATGCATCTTTCCAAACATCCATGTATTAAGCATCCATCCATGCATGTATCCATCCATGTATCCATGCATCCATCCATGCATGTATCCATCCATGTCCATGCATCCATCCATGCATGCATGCATACATGCATATACATACTTGTAATGAAAACTTTACCCTCATTTAAACATGCAGAGCATCAGGTGATGTTCTGATCAGACGCTGTTCATTGTGTTTGCACATGTGTTTACTGGTTTTATGGTGATTACTGCAGCCACCCTGACTTGTGTTGCCTCCTCTGGTTTCAGCTCAACCCGAGTGTCAGCTCGTTCCAGCGGCGCTTCGTCAGCGAAATCAAGAGATGCGAGGAGATGGAGAGGATTCTGGGTAAGGCTGCTCCACCTGGGATGTGCACCTGCATCCTGAAAGATCTGTTTGTTTAGCAGTCGAGGCTCCCTTTAATGATTGGGTTTCATTGCGATTGTCCCTCAGCGATTGAGATTTTGCGCTTGCGTATGTGGTGATTATCTTGAAAATACAGTACACTTATTGGCTGTGTTTTGTGAGCAGGTTACCTTCTGAGAGAGATCCAGAAAGCTAAAATAGCCGTTCCGGAGGAGGATGAAAGCCCACTGGCCCCTCCGCCCAGACAAGTCCTTGAGATTATGGTAAGTCAAAAAGTGACAGTTTAAATTGCTTTGTTTGCTGTTAAAGCTAGGGTATGTAGTTTATTTTTTAAACATATTTCTTCACTCTGCCCTTATCTCCTGATACATTGATCTTTGACATGTAATCTCTCAAAAAAACCATAGTCCTCTGGCGTCTCCCGGTGGTAATAAAAGCATTTATAAAAAGCCAAGAGCGCCCCGCGGTTAACCAGCCAATAAAAACAGAGTTTACTACCAGCCAATAAAAACAGAGCTTCTTACTTTTCACCCCCTAACCCACGCCCCCGCCTGTCAGCCTGCAGCGGCCGCGCAGGTTCTTGTTGAAATAATTTCAAAGCGATGCAAAACTGTTTTGTATGTGACACAAATGTATTAAATATCCCTTCTTCATCCCTGCTCTGAACTTTTATTTTGTTTTTTTTGCCAAAAGTCAAGTGATCGCTTCCTCCCCTCCAGACCTGCACTGACAGATATGAGGAAGTGGATCAATTTGTCACGAGCGAATTAAATCATGTCCAACGTGGCTGTGTGAAGCTCTGCAGGTTTCAGGGTGTTTTTGTTTTGCTGGACCAGTGGTCCATGTTTTTATTTTATTTTTTAGAAGGTTTTATTAACATATAATCACAGAACATTGCAGCGCAGAAACGGGACATGTAGAGGAGGCGGAGCATTCCAGGCTGCAGCGCGAGTGAGGTGGAGCTGAGCTCTGAGTGAGGAGGGACCAGAAACGTGTCTCTGTTCAAAATGTTTCTAAGTGCCAGCGTGTTAAAAAGCTGCATACTGAGCCTTTAAGGTCTTAGCCGATTGCCATTATTGTTGAGGAACATAATCAAGTTTTTATGTGGTTTTTATGGCTGCATCAAATTGAATTGGCTTTTTGTCCTACCCCTGACTCCATGCAGAAATACACCTATAACGTATTATAACTAGGGGATGCACGAAATTGGATTTTTGGCCGATATTCGATATGCTGATATGTTAAAACTTATAATTGGCCGATACCATTATTTTATATTCTTTCGTCAGAACATAGCCCTCTTATTTAGGCTTATTTGCTACAAAAATTGTGCGACAGCTGTAAGAGCTGGTGACATATATTCAGTAACAGCCATATGATATGCATAGCACTTTGACTTATATTAATGAAAAGTGTTAAATGTTATTTATTAGCATTAGTCACCTGTGATGCTGTCTCACTTGTGGAGGCTTGTTCCGGGTTCCAAGCTGCAGTGTGGGATCCTCTGCACTCTTGTGCATGAAGGACAGACTTTTTAAGTTCAAAGTTTTTGTCTATCCATTGTGCCGTAAGACTAATCATGCTAACGAGGCTAACACAACGTCCAAATGTCTGTGGTAAAACTCACCCAAGTGCTATTGGCTATTAGCTTCTCAATGACGTCAAAATGACGACTTGTAACTCGGGTAAGGTTACGTCAGAAAAATATCTCTGACTGGGGACGATGTAGCGAGGCTCAGTGTAGTCCAAAAATCTTTGGAATCCGACATCCTCACCAATGAAAAAAAAAAACTTCCACACTGCCGACGTTTTGAATTTTCCTCGCTGCCGTGATCGGATCAGGTGCGCGTGACGTCATCACGTTGTGCTGCCGGCCGCTGCAGGCGTCCTTGTCACTGGGTTGTCATACAAAAACAGTGCCTTTTATTTTCATTCAACCTTTATTTAGTCAGGTAAATCTTTTGAACCTCATGGGCTCATTTACGAAAGCGACCTGCTAAAACTAAAGAACAATGAACAGCAATGGTAGAATTTCCTTAAACAATAAACAAACAAACAATAAACAATAGAAAAAAAAAGAATTTTTTTTTTTTTTTTAACAAAGTATCAAAAAACTAGCAAAACATTATAAGGTAGACGTATAAAATCAAAGACAGGAACAAATCTGCATTGGTTTTTGCCAGGATTCCAACAGATTCTGAAAACCATTTAGAGAAGTCAAGGTCGAGAGCTTCAGATCTTTTTGTAAGATATTCCATGAAGCAGGAGCAGAGTAGGAGAAGGCCCTTTTTCCAAGTTCAGTCCTCACTGACGGAACACTGCAGGTAATCATGTCCTGAGAGCGCACGCTGTAGCTGCACTCACGCAAAGACATGTAGGAGGAGATGTATGAGGGCAGCAGACCAAGAAGTGATTTAAAGATGAAAATGTACCAGTGGAAGAGTCTGCGTGAGGTTAATGATGTCCAGTTAACCAGTGAATACAGGGTGCAGTGGTGGGTACGATAATCACAGCCAGTTATGAATCTTAGTGCACCATGATAGACAACATCCAACATCCGCAGGGTGCTTGTAGGAGCATTCATGTAGAGAATGTCACCGTAATCAATGGAGGGAAGGAAAGTCACAGATACAAGGCGTTTCCTAACATTCAGTGTTAGACATGATCTGTTTCTGAAAAAGAAACCCAGTTTAACTTTCAGTTTCTTCACTAGGTTTTCCACGTGGAGTTTAAAAGAGAGATGTGAATCGATCAGGATACCCAGATATTTATAGGAATCAACAAACTCAATAGGGACACCATTTGAAGATAAAATCAGAGGAGGATCTGCTGGAACCGCCTTCCTATTTGAAAAAAACATCCCTTTTGTTTTATCAGCATTTAGGACAAGTTTGAGACGGAACAAATCTGACTGGATGATGTCAAAAGCGGATTGCAGTAACTGGAAAGCCTTAGCTACTGTTTTAGCTCGGTGAGTTATTTTGATAGAATGTCCGATATTGATTTTTAACGCTAATATCAGCCGATACTGATACCATGCCGATAATATCGTGCATCCAATACAGTGTTTCCCCTAGTTAACTTGCCATGGTGGGGTGCTCATCTCATCCATGATTTTTGTTGACGGAGGGGGGGACAGAGACGTGTCTGAGCGCAGCTTGTACTAACAGTTTTTGAGCGCGGGGTGTGTGCGTTCAGCACGAGGGAAGAGGCTGGAGCACCTGTATTGCGCGCTGCTAGCTTAGCGTGACACATTTGAGTTGTGCACTGTTTATACAGACAGTGGGGGGTGATCAGCTTGAGAGAAGAAGCAACGTGAGCGCTGCCTTTAGCTTTTTTCCTAGAGAGCCTGTATTTCGCGTCGCTAGCTTTGTGCTATGTCAGTGCTGGGTGGAGGGTAGGGGTGCAAGTTCGATTTGGTAGGCGGGGTGCTCAGTTCTGTTGACGGGGTGGGGCACCCCACTTGTATAATGGTAGGGAAAACACTGCAATTATAACTGTTGGTCATTTAGGAAGTTTAGCTCGCTGGTATTGCAATAAGTCCTTCTGAACAGAATCTGTGTTTTCACCGCAGCAGCAGAAAATAAATCCACATCTAAACATGAGAAATTGAAGAAAATCAACCGAATTACAGTTACTGATACATCTCACTTTTTAGCTTCTAAATAAGGGTTTTAAATTGGATTACAAGCGGTCTTATAAGCAGGTTTCTCTAAAAATGTTCCTGTCTTCGTGTGAACGTCCTTTTCTTAATTACCTTACAGACCGCGGGAGAAAAGCCAACTCAAAACACCTGTTTTTCTTCTCACAGCATTCTTCTTTGTGGGCATAAATTACTGTAGCTTTCGGAGTACAAAGAAGCTGATTACAGAAGTTTGTTGATCATTTTTAGGAGGTTGTTGGAAGATCAAAGCCGGACTTTACTAATAGGGACCGTTAGCGCTGCAGCCAAAAAAAGTGCACCAATTGTGAAATTCTGGACCAATGCTGGTGTTATAAAAGATAATATAGTTGACATTTATGTAATTTATTTGCCATTTTAATTTCCAGAGAACATTCACATTATTTTTTCCATAATGAATTCAAAGATGATGTATTAAAAAGCAAAAATAACCTTTATTTTATTTCAGGCAACTTTGCTTATTGTCATTGTTTAAGCCCATATGTTTTTTTTCTTCTGCGAGTGTAAAACAAAAGTAAAACGGTTTCAGGGCAAAATCATTTCAACACAACCATTGATTAATGGTAACTTATCGCTGATGATGCATCCCTTCATTAAAGCTAATTAAAGTTGGAAACCTTGGTAAAGTTTTGCTGTCCTTTTGTCTTCACATCTGTAAAAATCAGTACCGTATTTTCTGGAATATAGGTCGCACCTGAATATAGGTCGCACTGTCCAATTTTTGCCAAAAAATTGGGAAAATCCATATACAGTATAGGTCGCACCTGAATATAGGTCGCACCTACGTCAAAATGTGGACCGTGTTTAGCTCTGCTGCAAATGTCTCTTCCACAGGAGCGCACAGCAAGGCTTTTAAGAAGATTAACACTTAAAAACAATTATTTGTTTGATAAAAATTATAGCAAATATGTGTCTGAGCTGAACTTTTCTTTAATAAATGAATAATTTTAGCAGGATAAACACCTAAAAAATATATTTGTTAGCTGACATTATTGTAAGAGTGTGTCTCAGTTTAATTTTTGTTAATAAATGATTACAAATCAGCTTATTTTATAAAAAGCCATAAATAGGTCGCACCTGAATATAGGTCGCAGGGCATGCAAAAATGATAAAACCTGCAACCTATATTCCTGGAAAATACGGGTAATTATAAAATAATCTTACTTGTGATGTTATTTAAAAAAAAAAAACATATCTTTTAGCTCCATGTCTTTTGGCCCATTTGAGTCATCGCATATTTATTTATTTAAGTTAGGACAATGCATATTAATCAACAAGACAGCAGTAAGCATCAATGTAAATATGTCGGAGTTAGCACAATAGCTAATTTTCATCCGTTGTCCTAAGGCAGGTAAGAATAAGAAACATCCCATAAAACAAAAGAGCAGAGAAAAATACAAACATCACCTATATAGCACATAACACAACATAAAATTACAAAAAAAATATGATGCCATAAGAAAATGGACAAAGTAATCTACACATTAAATTAGTTTCAGTCAAAAATAATTTTAGGTAAGTTGCACACTCAATGTTTAAAGATGTGCAGCAATGATCATGTTCTGGTTTACTGAAATCAGCTGGTGGTCCCTGTAACATCCAGGAGCAGCTTCAAAGGCTGGAGATGGAGCTCAGCGAAGTGGCCAAAAACAAGGAAAAGCTTCAGCGAAACCTCCTGGAGCTCACAGAATACACTCACATGCTGAAGATTACACGGACCTTCATTCACAGCCGCTCCAGAGTGAGTTGGTTTCTGTTCGGCTGCTTGTTTCTCCTCAGCATCTGCTCAGTTTATGCCATTATTAACATATTTCCTGCACAGCAGTCTATGCATATATAAAAGCCAATGCATTTGGCAGTTAATACCATTTTTTTAAATTTTATAACTAGCACGAGGCTCTCGGCCCCCAGTATGAAGAGTTCCCCACTCCGGAGACCGACTCGGTGACGGGATGCACCGGTATGCAGAGACTTGGAGCTAAGCTGGGGTGAGTCACAACGTCGCTCATTTGCAAAAACGATGCAGGATGTTATTACGCAGTTAGAAAACACATCCTCAACTTTATCCGATTTCTCCTGGGTGCAGTTTTATTTCCGGGCTCATCCAGCGGGTGAAGGTGGAGGCCTTTGAGCGCATGTTGTGGAGAGTGTGTAAAGGTTACACCATCCTCAGCTATGCAGAAGTGGACGAGAGCCTCGCTGACCTCGACACTGTGAGATCATCAAAACAAGACGTTTTACATTACGCGGTAGCTTTCAGGTCTGTAGTTAAAAGTTTTTCAAACTCTGTGTTTTCAGGGAGAAATAAGCAAAAGTGTCGTGTTTCTCATCTCTTTCTGGGGCGACCAGATCGGACAGAAAGTTCAAAAAATCTGTGACTGGTAAGTTGGCCTTTACTGTCCGACATTCACTTTCAGTTCCTAATGAATTTTCTTATCTTCTCGACTTTTTTTTCCCTATCTCTCTTAGTTACCACTGCCACTTATATCCACACCCCGAGAACGATGAGGAGCGAGCAGACGTGTTGGACAGCTTAAGAACACGGATCCAGGACCTCAACAATGTAGGGTAGAATCCTCTGAAGGACACGTGCATGTAGTCTCAGTTGTAAATGTTGTCTCCCTGCAGGTGCTTCATCGCACTGAGGACTACTTGATGCAAGTTCTACAGAAAGCAGCGGAGTCGGCCTACTCCTGGGTTACGCAGGTTAAGAAGATGAAGGCTATCTATCACATCCTCAACCTGTGCAGCTTTGATGTTACCAACAAGTGTCTGATCGCTGAGGTTTGGTGTCCTGTCGGTGACTTGGCAAACCTGAGAGGAGCTCTAGAAGAAGGTTCGGTGAGTAGGATGTGTTGGACTTGGTTATAAAGCTGATTATTTACTTCAGGGGTCATTTGTGGCCCTTTGAGGGATTTTGTGCAACCTGTGACCGCAATTTATCATTTTAAGTTCAAACCAAGAACTAATGGAAAGATCTTTTTTAAATCTGCAATATGTTATGCAATACATGCTTTTTGTCTTTAATTAACTATTTTTATAATTTTATTTCAATTTTATGGTATAAAACAACACAAATCTTTACTGAGTTACCGAAAATAAGACTTTAGGATAACAATTTATAAAACTTGCCTAAATATAGCAAGTAGTTGAGAAGAAAACAAAATCATTATCAAAGTCAACTTTATTGTCAGAACTGCAATATGTACAGGACATACACAGGATTGAAATTGCGTTTCTCTCAGTCCCTCGGTCCAATTATGGTTGGATTGCATTAGTTTTTTTTATTTTTTATTATTAGCACAACAATAGGGAGAAGAATCACACAAAGCTAAGCAACCTAACCTACAAAATGCAGAACTGATACATAAAAAGGTCTAGTGAAAGTTGATGTTTTACTGCTGATTCATTTTCAGTCACGCTCGGTGACTGCTTAGTTCAGATCTGAAGTTACTTTGTAACACAAAAAGTCACATCGCACAGTAACAAACTATCATTATAGCTGTTGATCAGTAACATCCATGTTTGTTGAAGCAAAATTCCACCCACAAAGAGTCGCTGTCTGACAATAAGATGCAGTGAACAAAATCTCAAGAATGATGGCCAAAAAAAAAAGTGTATATTGTCACAACTACCTGGCAACCAATTGAATGCTTCAAAACACTCCTCAAATAATTGTCTGAGTCTGAATGTGCTTTTATAATAAACCACACAAGTTGCAGAGGAAGAGTTGCATGATTTGTGGAATCATGTCTGTGGTTCAAAAAGCTGCACTTGAGATTTACAAATTGTTCACAGTTTCAAATTACAGTAGTCCCTCGTTTATTGCGTGGGATCTGTACCCTGAAGCCCCACAATAAGTGAAAAACCGTGAAGTAGGAATAGTACAAGTAGTAAGTAGTACTTTATTTTAGTATTTAGATATAAGGGGGTTTTAAACCCTTCCCATGCTCTTGCAATATTCTAACCAAGGTTTCTAAACTAAAATCTCTAAACGAGCACAGAATGTCATGATTTCAGCTCACTACCTTCTCTGCTCTCTACCACCTGCAAGCGTTCTTGGCCACGCCCACTTTGCAGCTCTGCATAGAGAACAGCTGATCAGCTGCAGCAGGAAGCTTATGGCTGCAAGAAAGCTCTTAAGACTTTAAAATGTATTATTTTTTTATATATGAATGTTTCTATTCAGTGCCCGGAGACGACTTCTGTTGTAACTTGGTGCTATATAAATAAACTGAATTAAAATTGAATTGAAAAGGGTGCAGTAGGTGCTAAATATTTTATTTTAAATAAAAATGCCATGCTGATCATGTGGTTCATCCATCAACCAGCCAGATGTGTGTCATGTCCAATCTTATTTTGAAAAACCTTGATAGGTAAGTCCGCGATAAACAAACCGCCAAATAGCGATGGACTACTGTATTGTCCAACTCTGCTTTACATTTCAGATATTTTCTAAGTCATAAAAATATCACCTAATCCTAAAGAAGGATGACAAAATAATAATAAAAAGTGTTATAATGAAGCAGTCAAGTATATATTTTTGTCCTTGCAGAACCTCAAAACTATAAATCATTATTTAAATATTATTACAGAGTAAAAGTATAACAGCCTCAGGGTAGAAGCTGTTCCTTGGTCTAGTGGTTCTACACTTAATGCTCCTTAACCTCCTTCCTGGGGGGAGCTGGGCAAAGAGTGTGTGTGCTGGGTGAGTGGGCTCCTTCATGATGCAGGTGGCCCTCTTCCTGCATCTGGAGGTGTAGATGTCTGTGATGGTGGGCAGGCTGACTCCAACAGACCTCTGTGCAGCCTTCACCACTCTCTGCAAAGCTTTTCTTTCTGCAGCTGTGCAGCCTTCACCACTCTCTGCAAAGCTTTTCTTTCTGCAGCTGTGCAGCCTCCATGTCACATGTTGATGCTGGAGCACAGGATGCTCTCCACTGCACACCTGTAGAAGGAGGTGAGGACTGAGCTTCCCAGTTCTGCTCGTCTCAGCCTCCTAAGGAAGAAAAGTCTCTGATGAGCTCTCTTGATCAGGCTGGTGGTGTTGTTGCACAGCTGAGGTTATCGTTCATGTGTACACCCAAGTACTTGTAGCTGGAGACCACTTCCACCGCAGATCCTCTTATGTTCAGTGGGGTGTGGGTGTGTTTGTTCCTTCTGAAGTCCACAATCATCTCCTTTGTCTTCTTCACATTGATGTGAAGGTTATTCTCTTTGCACCAGCTCTCCAGGTGTTCCACCTCCTGCCTGTAGCTGGACTCATCATTGTTTGTGATGCATCCCACCACCGCTGTATCATCTGCAAACTTTACAATATGACAGCCTGGATGGGTAGCTGCACAATCATATGTGAGCAGAGTAAACAGGAGAGGGCTCAACACACATCCTTGAGGAGAGCCAGTGCTGAGGGTTATGGTGGAGGAGGAGAAGTTGTGGATCCTCACTGACTGTGGTCTGTTTGTTAAGAATCTAGTACCCAGTTGCAAATGAAGGGGCTTAGTCCTAGTGTGAATAGTTTGTCCATCAGGGTTTGGGGGATCATTGGGCCTCATGCACGAACCGGTCGTACGCACAGATTTGTTCTTATACTGTTCGTACGAGTGATTTAGGATCATTTGTGGCATCCAACAATGTTTTCGTATCCTAGGATTATTTTCAGATACGAACAAAATGTACGTGTGGTCTGGACCTGTCGTATATTTTACGAGCAGTCGGTCCGCCGTTATCCAGATGGATTTCCATCACTAATCACTTATATTTCGTTATTTAGAAAATGTTCTGGGT
>JBBPBX010016351.1:0-10568 GCA_038048925.1 Garcialebias charrua
ATTTGAAGTTCTTTATGGAACACTGGGACGCCATGTCATCCGGACCAGAGAGGACAAGGATAGCCCAAGTTGTTATCAACGCTCCGTTCAGAAGCCTGCATCACTGATGGTATGGGGTTGCATGAGCGCTTGTGGCATGGGCAGCTTGCATGTCTGGAAAGGCACCATTAATGCAGAGAACTATGTTCAGGTTCTAGAACAACATATGCTCCCATCTAGACGTCATCTCTTTCAGGGAAGACCCTGCATTTTTCAACAAGATAATGCCAGACCACATTCTGCAGCAATCACAACATCATGGCTACGTAGGAGAAGGATCCGGGTACTGAAATGGCCAGCCTGCAGGCGCATCATAAAGAGGAAGGTGCGACAAAGAAAGCCCAAGACGATTGAACAGTTAGAGGCCTGTATTAGACATGAATGGGAGAGGATTCCTATTTCTAAACTTGAGAAACTGGTCTCCTCTGTCCCCAGACGTCTGTTGAGTGTTGTAAGAAGAAGGGGGGATGCCACACAGTGGTAAAAATTGACTTGTCCCAACTTTTTGGGGATTTGTTGACACCATGAAATTTTGAAATAACATATTTTTCCCTTAAAATGTTACATTCTCTCGGTTTAATCTTTTGAACTGTGATTTGTGTTTCTATTCTGAATAAAATATTAGATGTTGGCATCTCCACATCATTGCATTCAGTTTTATTCACAATTTGTTTAGTGTCCCGACTTTTTTGGAATCCGGTTTGTATAAACTAGGCTATAAGCTGATAAATAATATCTTTTCAGTGACTGCTAACTTTAAAACCAATCCTAACACTTGCTGCGGTCAGTAGGAAAATGGTTCCTCATTTCTAATAAGTCATTCTCCTCTCGGTCTCCGCTTTGCTTTTGCTTTGTCTTGTCTGTGAAACTGTCTGAGAGCCTCTCTTCTACAAAATCTTCCGAATCATAACTATGGACTTCAATTTGGTCAGTTGGTCCTTCAACACAACTGATAACATTTCTTTGAAGAGAAGACAGGCTGTAGGCGAGCCTATTTGTCCTGTTGTCATGCACACAGCTGGATATCTCATCGACTTGGAAGACTTGATGACGTGTCTATCTCTGCTGTCATCTGTGGGTCTTAAGGACGTATGTTTAGGCCCTGTTTACACGGACACTGTGTGGGGGAAACGGATGTTTTGGGTATGTTAATTAGGTGAAAAGTTTTGCGTTGACACGGGTCGAATTCTGTGGATACGACTCTCTCCCCCCACCCCCCGTCCTCATGATTTCACTGTAGTTACCATGCTGGGCCATTAGATGGCGCTGTGATTTTTGGAACCTTCACTACTGCGCATGCGTGCTGCCTGAGGTAAACAGAGCACCGAGGCAGCCTGCCTCGTCTGTTTTCCTCTCTGGCTAAAATCAGCTAACTACAAGTTGTTGTCAACAAGTTAACAACAAGTTAAAGCTGGAATTTGGATAAGAGTCAACAGATTTGACACCAAGTGGGACCGCTTCATCTAACAAGCTGCACACCAGTTGCTGACTGGACCGGAACCGCGTCAACATGTCTGACTTTAGTCCGTGAGAATCAGCTGATTTCCAGCAGCGCTACAAGGTAAACAATGTTCTTAATAATGTTTCCTTGTGTTTAGTTCGATCACAGAACAACCAACTGAGGTTTTATTTTTATTTTTTTCCTGCGAGGTCGAAGCTGTTCCACGAAGCGGACCGGCGGTTCGGATCTGGGTCCAGTGTCCACCAGGATGAACAACAGAGTCCAGTTCATTAAAGTTCGGTTAACGTGTTTTTAAAAGTGTTCAATTTAATTCTCAGTGTTTGTGACATGAGTTTGTGGTGTTGAATAAACAAATAAATAAAAAATCAACCTGGTGTCTTCATTTTCAGCAGCATGTTAGGCATGACGTAACGAGTCCAGATAGCTTCATTTAGCTCAGATAAATTTAAATATCTCCCACGCTAACATAAATACTGTTTATTATTGTTAAACTGTTAATATATAGCACATTTAGTATGTTATAGTGCAGCGTGACACGTGAAATGTCCGACTGCCTCGTTAACAGCGACAACTGGATCCAGGCAGCTGGCTCTCTTCCAACACAGATGCAGGTAAGGTGTAGAATAATTAAATATGAGAATCAAAATATATTCCATCAGCTATAGTTCAGAAAGTGGTGCGTGTGTCCACTGTCCAGTCCACCGCCATTGTTAAAATGCCGGCTGTCTGCGCGTGCGTGCTGCGTGCATGTGTTCAAACAAAAGCTCCGCGGGAGATGTTTACATTATCAACGGGGGGTCAGCGAAAAAGATCCACTCTGGAGGCTGGGTTCAAAAACCATCTGAGTCAAAGCCCCCCTCTTTGTGGACTCGTGTAGGCGATAAGCAAAGACGCAGAGAGAAAGGAGCGGTTCCACTCAAAATACGCGCCGTGTAAACAGGGCCTTAATTGGATTTATGACAACTGGTTCCTGCTTTTTGGATTTGGCTGGTTCCTGGTCTATCAACACACAAGGAAGACGTTGGCGGCTAATCTGGACCTGGTCAGGCTGCATGCCTTACATGATGGCTTGGTTCATGTCTCGAGAACCCAGACTTTTGGCTGAATGGATTAGATCTCGGGGATTTTCTCAGGCATGTTCCATTGGTATGGTCATTTTAATTTGGACATTTCGGAAGCGAGTGGACTGACACAGACTGATGTCATTAAAGTTCGGCCTGTCCCCAAAACAATTGTGTTTATCTGACATTCGGCTCCCCCGACTGACCTTGACAGGCCGTCTTATCTCAACACGCCTGTAGAAGTTTTGTAAACCTGATGCTCTCACCCCTTCCAACCCTTCTACTGAGGAATTCCACTGACTTTTCAGAGGAGCCCAGCTAAATAAACATTCTGTCATCATTTCAGGACTCTGGATTCGCCTCTGGCCGTCCTCAACTTATCTGTTTAAATAAAGGTTGAATGAAAAAAATTTAATGAGAACAAACGTCAGCATAAGGTTCTTGTTCATTTAACTAGGGTCAACTATAAATCTGGGTTATAGTTCACATCATTTTAGTGTTTGTGGGGGATCATAAAATAATGAAAAAAATTCTAAGAGTAACAAGCTAACAAGGTCAGAACTTCCTGGCACTGGTGGAACAATCTAAACCTTGATAAAGACAAAATTACCAAGAGGATAATCAGAGTTTTTCAGTCACTGTGAGAATGGGAAATGGGCGGGACTTCAGCAAGCCTGTAAAGGTGTTTGATTGGATAGAAATTGAAAACAGGAACTGTCACTAGGATATTAATTATTGATTGGAGAAGAAGTGGGGGAGGAGAAACGTAGTCTATAAGGGTGAAAGCAGACCTAACACACTTCAGAATTATGCTGGGGTCCAGGAATAGAAGGTAATAAACATAATTCTTTCTTGTTCATGCACTTAACTATGTAAAAATAAAGATGGTAACTCTGAGAAAACTTATGATCCTTTCCCAGCAAACCAACCTGGTGAGGTCATTGGAACAGATTTATGACCTCAACAATACTTCTGGTGCAGACCAGAACAGGCGTTTATGTGCAAACAGTAGGAGCTAATGTAGTTTGTCCAAGCATTGTGGATTTAATTTAAACTTGTAAGAACACCACCTGTCAGAGCTCAAACCGAATAAAATAATCATACCACTGCCTGCTGAGGACGAGAGATGGAGGACGACCTGAAGAGGTGGCTGCAGATTACATCTACTAGCATATTTAGCTACATCTACTAGCATATTTAGCTACATCTACTAGCATATTTAGCTACCGGTACATCTACTAGCATATTTAGCTACATCTACTATCATATTTAGCAACATCTACTAGCATATTTAGCAACGTCTACTAGCATATTTAGCTATATCTACTAGCATATTACTACTTCATTGACTCGTTCTTCCGACGGTGATGTGATGAACAACCTGGTAAGCTCTGAGGCGTATTAGTATCTATGCAGTGGCGTTTTGTTAAAAGACATGGGACACGATATTATTTACCTTAAAGCAGACATGGAGCCCAGCCAAAACCTTAAAGGAGACCACATTTTGGTTTTTTAAATTGTTATGGTATTTCTGTGGGCTATCCAGACCATATTCATTCAATTTAATGCACAAAATAATTCTTAGATAATAAAATATCCCCTTTCTAGTTATGCATTTTCTGACTTCCGTTCTAAACGACCGGTTTATGATAATGAGCTCTGAATGCCACGCCCTACAAAAATCTGTTTACATTTACTCCGCCCTCTGTAACAGCCAGTATCTCTAATATGTTGTTGTTTTAAAATTAGCTCTTTTTTTATTACTCATTTGACTTACTGTTAGTGCTAGCTTAAGATAACTTACCGAAAGCCGTCTGCGCGCGCCGCCATTTGCAGCTCCTTTTAGCATTAGCCCACCTCCGAGGCTAAAGATAGCTTTTCCTCCTCCGGGCGGGCGGTGCTTAGCTCTGCTCGTTGCATGCGGCGCTTTTGGGAGCGATCGTTGCTCCGGTCCACACGCACACAAAGTTCACTGAGTGTCTCCAGTTAATTTATCCGTATGAGGCAACCTCTGACCGGACCCCCGGACCTCAAAAGCCAGCAGTAGCCAGCAGTTCCCGCCAGCAGATGGTGCCTTCGCCGGCGGTCTGCTCGTTTTATTTCTGCCGGCTGCGCGTTGGGAGCGATTGCTAATACGCTAAAAATTGAACTAAAACGTAAAAATAACAATTACAGGTAGTCCCCGACTTACGAGCGCTCTTACGAGGTCCCGGACTTACGAGCATGAATCTCATAAAAAAAAAAAAATTTTTTTTTTTTAAACTTTTTTTTATTTTTAATGAATACATGTACAGTACTGTACAGTCACCAAGCACTTAGCCTATCCTAACACAGTTTTTAAAGATGAAGGAGTGAGTTGAATTGTCTCCCTTTATGGGAATGGAGCCTGCAGGGAGGAGGGAGACAATTCAACTGACTCCTTAACTGTGTTAGGATAGGCTAAGTGCTTGGTGACTGTACAGTACTGTACATTTATCTATTTATAAATAAAAAACAATAAAAAATAAAAATACTGTATATACTGTATATTTTTAATAAATAGATAAATGTACAGTACTGTACAGTCACCAAGCACTTAGCCTATCCTAACACAGTTTTTAAAGATGAAGGAGTCAGTTGAATTGTCTCCCTCCTCCCTGCAGGCTCCATTCCCATAAAGGGAGCTAGCTCCCTTTATGTGAAAGGGAGACAATTCAACTTATTCCTTCATCTTTAAAAACTGTGTTAGGATAGGCTAAGTGCTTGGTGACTGTCCAGTACTGTACATGTATTCATTTATTAAAAAAAATAAAAAAAAAAATAAAAAAATTTACAATGTGATCCTACTTACGAATTTTTGACATACGAGCGCCCCCTAGGGACGGAACTCGCTCGTAAGTCGGGGACTACCTGTATACTTTATTTATAAAGCCATTTAAAACAACCACAGCTGCAACAAAGTGCTGTACACATGAAATTAAGAACATTTCAAAGTCAAAGTCAACTTTATTGTCAGAACTGCAATATGTACAGGACATACACAGGATTGAAATTGCGTTTCTCTCAGTCCCTCAGTGCAACAGTAACCAACCATCTAAACACTAAACACCAAAACATTGAATAAACATAAGCTTAAAATAGTAAAAGTGTAACACTGTCCCGAGTTTTTTCATAGTACAGGTAGTCCCCGATTTACGAGCGCTCTGATCTGCGAGGTTCCAGACTTACGAGCTGCACATTTTTGGAAAAAACGAAAAAAATACTGAGTTTTCATGTGTTTTTTCACTACAGTTAGCTAGTTAAGCATATAAACACACGTTTCCGATCATTTTTATGCACTCAAAAGTAGTTTTTAGATGAAAATAGAGTGTTTTTAGGCGCGCTAGCGAAAACCGTTCCAATTTACGAGCGGATTTCCGGATTTACGAGCGAAATGGCGGCCGTTCCAAATTACGAGATTTCCGGTTTACGAGCGCCTCGTTGTAACGGATCTCGCTCGTAAATCGGGGACTACCTGTAGTATAAAAGTATGAAAATTTACACCAACACTGAAACACCAAACACCCCTAAAACACCAAACACCCAATGAACATAAGCATAAAATGAAATAATAAAAGTGTAATACTGTCCTGAGTTTTTCATAGTAGTATAAAAAGTATAAAAAGTATATCTATAAAATAAACTGAAGGTTCTAGCATTGACATTTGCAAAGAGTGGCACAGCAGCATATGAGTTAATGTACACAGTATATGTATGAGGTAGTTGATGTTGGTATAGAGGCAAAGTGGCATATGCAGTAAGGCACATAAGGCACATTTGGCATCCTTAGATAAGGCTAGTCAGAGAATACTGTATATGTATCAGCAGTAGTGTAGATATAAAAGTAGTGTAAATGTAAACAGTAGTAATAAATGTAAAACAGTAGTAATAAATGTAAACCGTATTAATAAATGTAAACAGTGAATGTAAACAGTAGTATGACTATAGGCAGTAATGTAATACAAACATTAGTGCAAATATGAGAAGTAGTGCAAACTGAATGAGCACATGACCGAGAGTTTAGTGAATAACCCGTTTGATGACACAGGGTCCAGTGTTAAAAACTTTGTGTTGAGTGGTAATGTGTGAGAAAGTTTTTTGTGTTAAGGCAGTTCAAATGGGAGGGGAGGCAGAGCAGGCAGAGTGTTTAGCATTCTGACTGCCTGATGAACAGAGCTGTCTCTCAGTCTGCTGGTACGAGCCTGGAGACTCCTCAGTCTCCTCCCTGATGGCAGCAGTCTAAAGCGGCTGTGTAGTGGGTGTGTGGGATCACCTGCCATGCAGAGGGCTTTCCGAGTGAGGCGTTTGCTGTGTAAGTCCTGCAGTGAGGGCAAGGAGGTGCCGACGATCTTCTCAGCTGCTCTCACGATGCGCTGGAGGCTCTTGCGGCATGATGCAGTACATGCACCAAACCACACCGTGATGCAGCTGGTCAGGACACTTTCTATGGCACCCCTGTAGAAGGTGCACATGATGGGGGTTGAAGCTCCAGCCCTTTTCAGCTTGCGGAGAAAGTAGAGGCGCTGGTGAGCCTTCTTGGCCAGTGCTGCAGTGTTCCTGCTCCAGGACAGGTCCTTCGAGACGTGCACTCCCAGGAACTTGGTGCTGTCCACTCTCTCCACTGCGGTGCTGTTGATGGTCAGAGGGGCATGTTGTGCATCCCTCTTCCTGAAGTCCACAACAATCTCCTTTGTCTTCTCCACGTTGAGAGTGAGATTGTTGTGTCCGCACCACAAGGCCAGGCGGCTCACCTCGTTCCTGTAGTCCGTCTCATCGTTGTTGCTGATGAGACCTACCACTGTTGTGTCGTCCGCAAACTTGATGAAGTGGTTGGAGCTGTACGATGGTGTGCAGTCGTGTGTTAGCAGGGTGAATAGAAGGGGGCTCAGCACACATCCTTGTGGGGCCCCTGTGTTCAATGTGATGGTGCTAGATGTGTTACTCCCGATCCGTACTGTCTGTGGTCTCCCGGTCAGGAAGTCTAGCAGCCAGTTACACATTGAGGTGTTCAGCCCCAGACTGTCCAGTTTATGGATGAGCTGTTGGGGGATGATGGTGTTGAATGCCGAGCTGAAGTCGATGAACAGCATTCTAACATAAGAGTCCTTCGTGTCCAGATGTGTGAGAGCTGTGTGGAGGGCAGAGGAGATGGCATCGTCGGTTGAGCGATTAGGTCGGTATGCAAATTGGAAGGGATCCAGGGAGGCAGGGAGGACAGATGTGATGCTTTTCATGACTAGCCGTTCAAAGCACTTCATCAGGATGGGGGTGAGTGCTACTGGGCGATAGTCATTGAGGCATGCGGGCGTTGCCTTCTTTGGGACAGGGATGATGGTGGTGGCTTTGAAACAGGTGGGGACGATGGCCTGGCTCAGTGAGATGTTGAAGATGTCCGTGAAGACCGCTGCGAGTTCCCCTGCACAGTCCTTCAGCACACGACCAGGTATGTTGTCAGGACCAGAGGCCTTCCGGGTGTTAATCTTGATAAATGATCGCCTTACATTTAAACAAAAGATGAGATGAAATCAGGAATCAGTTGAGGGGCTGGACTCAGGTTTGGGGTGGGTTGTGCCTGCGGCTTGTGACGTCACAAGCCGCAGGATTTGAAAACGAAATGTATTTATCACTGACAAATAAATCTACTTAGAGTAAATATACCACTGGGTGCATTTCTTTGGCCCTAGGACGGTTTTTTTATGAAGTACATACCCAAAGTTGAGTAAAAAAAAACATTAAAAAGTGAATTTTGCATCTGTGGTCCCCTTTAAAGTCCTCCATCACAGAACTTGGGTTAATTGCAGAGAAAATTGTAATACTGAACATGAATAAATACTAAAATGCTGTGCCTTCCACACACCTGAAATCATACCTGATATACTTATCACTGTTTTCAATCCTTCTGAGGTTCCAGCGTCTCTTCTCTGGGGGTTTATTGTAGTTCAGCCACAAAGTAGGATGCAGGTTTTCCTCAATCAGTCATTTGTCAACAAAGTGAAATGAGCACTCATACAGCGTTTTGGGAGGTCTCTTCAGACTTTTCAGCGCTTTTCACAGGAACACTCTTTTTGTTTTGGGTCCGTGTACAAAACACGGTTGTTGTAGCCACTGATTTAGTTTGGTCAGGTTGTTTGTGCAGCTGCGAACAACACAACAGGTACCCGAACGCCACAAGGATATTTTAGTCAACTTTATGGTTGTTAAATAATTGTGAACAAAACCAAAACAATGTTGTTTTTTTCTGCTAAACTGAATGCAAATTACTTTCAAATAAACTGTGGTTTGTCCTACCATGGTTAACCAATGCTTACTGCTATTTCTGGTGTCTGACTGGAAGTTGTACCTAGGCCTGTCATAACTAATTTTGCTGGGCGATTAATTGTCTCTGAAATTATTACGATAAACGATAATATTGTTTAAAATTTTACAATAATTAGTCATGTCAAATTTAAGAAGAAATGTTGATTAATTTTGTGTGTAGTACCTTTTTTGACCACTGGATGGCAGTAGACAGTTTGAACCGAAGGATGGATAGTGAGGGAGTGAGCAGCGTGTCTCTTTAAGAAAAATGGGAGTGAGGCCCCTTGACGTGACATGGGCTGTGTCTCGTTCCTGTTTTCCAGCTCTAAAAATGGCGGACGCTTGGTGTGGTTTGAGCTCTTTAGCATAGCATTTGTCACACAAAGCTTTTAATTAAAAAAAAAAATCAGTAAACAAGTTCTCAGCTTCTTTTTGCAGAGAAAAGCAACATTTTACACAAAGGCACAGGTTTCAACTGTGAATTTTGGAGCTTTGACAAGACAGAGGTTTTTTTCCAGATGTCAGCCTGTTAGCTTAGCTCGTAGCTTAGCTTCTCAGCTTAGCCACTTTTGAAATGCAAAAACACGATTTTGGATGGTTAAAATGGATTTGAACGAGAAAAGAGAAAGGGACGGGTCAGTGACGAGTTGAGCCTTTTGTCATCCGGTGTCTTCAGTAGAAAGAGAGAGACACGAAGAAACGATAAAGCCGATAAATGAAAACGAAGTCGATAATTTTCATTTATCATGTGATTACCTGATTTATAGTTTATCACGACAGGCCTAGTTGTACCCATAACAATTTAAACAGTAGAGCCCCCAGAAATAAGGTGGATATTTTTAGTTTTAAGAGCACCCTTCTCAAACTTCTCCAACATGTTTACAGCTGTCAGTCAAATATGTAGGGACACGCCCCAAGACGAGCAACACACGCTCTGATTGGATCATTTTAAATTTGGATCAATCAGTGGCCGCAATCATGCATGTGTAGTGATTGACGGGACCTGACAACAGATCGCTGTAAGGTTTTCACTTCGTCACGTGACCTCAAAACGACAGGCCTCCCAACACTGTGGGCCCCTGATCTTCAGCCCAGGTCAGCCCGTGCATTAAGGCGGCCCAGTACCTGAAGTGTGATTCTAGCACTATCTTTAAGGTCTGACCCTATCATTTCTCAACATAACATGAAAAATCTCACATGAAAGGCAGCAGAAAGCCTTCGAGGAATGTTTGGCATTTCGTTATAAAATGCATTAAATGAACTTTTCTTTCCGTATGTTTACCTTGACAGTCACCAGTGTGTAGATACCGTGGGCGAAGAACAGTTTCTGGATCCCTGATGGTTTCTTGGCGATCCGCAGGTCAAAGAACCGGACACCGAGATCACACTGATCCCTGAGGACGGATTCCTGCATTGCACAAACAACGTCTATTAAAAAAAAACTTTAATATCTCTTTAGGACAACAATGACACAAATATTACCAATGGCAATTTACTGACTATTGACTTGTTGTGTGTAGAGTATAAAACCAACTTTAAAAATATGTGTAGTAATGTAATGTTAAGAGTATTTTTACATATTGCAGACCTACATTATTGATTTTAATGTCAGGCTGCACAATAAATCCTGTGCGTATTGCAATGATCAAAAAGCTAATATAATATATTATATATATATATATATATATATA
>JBBPBX010016351.1:19192-38353 GCA_038048925.1 Garcialebias charrua
TTGGATCAATTTGGGCCCCTCATTTAATGTGGGGTCTACTTCCCCCTATTGCGTTCCCCTCCGGTGGCGGCCCCCTGCCGCCGGTGCATTTGTGGCTCTCGCCGTCTGGGCTGGGTGATTGGGTGCGTGCTGGCCCTCACTGGTGGCTGCCTGCTGGGGCATGGATGCCCTGGCTCTGTCGGGCCACTGTTGGGTGGTGGTACGACCTCGGGACTTGGGGCTCGGTGTCCATGGCCGGATCTACTCTGGGGGGGAACGGTTGCCGGCGGGGCCTGTGGGCTCATCACTGCAGCCTCCTGGGATCTCTGATTGTGGTTGCTGGGGTTCTTCCCTCTGCTTCTCTCTGGGGAGGTGTGGATGTCCCTGTCTGGAGACTCCCGGGGCTCCGGGCTTGGGGCCACTGTGTCTGTGGCTCTGGTCCTCCCTGTGCTACCAACCATCATGTCCTGTGGGGGCGGGTCTGTGGGTCCCCACATCCACTATTGAACAGTGGGGCCAAGATGGTGTAGAGGCAGGGCTGCCGACTTGTGATCCGAAGGACCCAGGTTCGAACCCCGGCCACTACACACCTTGGGGTGTCTATGAGTGCACACCTATTTCCCCAGCTCCCCGGGCGCTTTCTATGGCTGCCCACTGCACCACCTGGTGGTGGTTGGGTTAAATGCAGAGACAAATTTCGTCTTGTATGGGAAACATACACAGATGACAAAATGACACATTTATTTTTATTATTTATTTATTATGGAGAAATCTTATAGGGACAAGCATGCTCACACAGGTGTTTATCAGATACACACTCGGGTTGTGGTGGCCACTAAATACATCTTGTATTACCATGCACCATATAAAATACTTTCTAATGATGTTATAAGTATCATTATACTGTACCATATACTGTATGTTGTTTGTTGTTGTGGTTTCTCGGTTTTGTCTTTTTTTTCTTTCCGTAGGTCTAGAGGCAGACTTAAATGAGGTTGATTTGTGCTCTCTTTATACCTCTCTCTCTCCTCTACTCCTATCTCCTTCTTTCTCTTTCACCTCTTCTCCCACTTTTCTGTTTTTGTTTTCTTTGTCTTTTCATCCCCATGTCCATTCCATCTAAACAAACCCCAAACAAATTCTAATAACGTTTAATTTATATATCAAGTGGAGCATTGAGGCCAGCCATAATGCTCTGCTTGTGAAAGTAAATCTGTTGGGCTTCACCTTGACACTCAGACAATAATTCTGAGCGCCACAATGCCAGACAGGACAAGGGAGGAAAAAACAAACAAAAACAAAAACAAAACATAAAACTGAATATTATTGATTGTTAAAACAACAACTAAAATGGGCTACCATATTTTTCGGACTATAAGGTGCACTTAAAATCCTTAAATTTTCTCAAACATCAACAGTGAGCCTTATAAGCCGGTATGCCTTATGTATGAAAGCAGACCCGTTCATTGATATCATGCCTTATAGTCCAACAAATACGGTAGTCTTAGCAGTTTTCCTGTAATTTCTTCAGCAAATATGTGAATACTAGAAAACTTACAAGGAGTAAAACATACCCACTTTCACTTTACGATTTATTTATTCACAGTAGGATTCTTAATTTTTCTGTTAAAAAAAAATCACACAGGCCTGCACAGTTTATCGTTGTAGTTTTTAGAAATTGGGCAAAAACTTTATTATTTTTTCCTTCTTTACAAGAATCTCGTCTTTTGTTTTGTCTTAAAATGTAAAAATATCAATAAATGTAAAAAAAAAATCATTAGATATTTTAAAGTTATATAATGTCACCCCTACTGGCCAGAAAAGCACATTTCAACAAAGTGGTCTGTGGGCGGCAAGTCGAGAATCCCAGTTGTAGCAGGTATTGCGGCTCCGGACACACTTAATTTAGTGAACAAAGGGTCAGAAATGGCTCTTTGGATTGTAAAGGTTGCAGACCCCTGCTCCACACAGAATAGCACCAGATGAGAGGCGATTGTCGTGGAAAAAAAGAGATTCCCAAAACCAATCAGGTGTACGTTCATCAGATTTATTACAAAGCTTTGGAAAGCAACCAGCAATCACAGAAGCTCAATCGTTTATAAGATCACACGTATCAATGCCTTCAACTGTCTGAAGCTTTGACCCATTCTGACTTCCTTAACTGAAAAATGTTATTGATTTTATTTGTTTTATTACTTGTTTTATTGACATTTAATTCTGTTGCACTTTGTAGCACTTTGAGATTTTCATTAATGAAAAGTGCGTTATAAATTAAATTCATTATTATTATTATTATTATTAAAAAGTTAGTTTTCAAGATTCACGCCAGCCTTCAACCCCCAGTCGTTATTATCATTTATATTTCAATTTGTCGCTGATAATGTTTGATCTGTATTACACTGTATTGGTTTGTTAAGTGTCCTTGGGTGTCCTGAAAGGCACTTTTAAATAAAATGATTATTATTATTATTATTATTATTATTATTATTATTATTATTATTATTATTATCAGTGCATCTGAAGAGACACATCAGGGAGTTAGCTGGTTGTGAAGACAGAGACTCAAGGCCTCTCTGAGACATGTCACTGTTTCACATTAATTGTATCATATCAGTGAAACCTTGAGGTAAATAAAAACTATCTCTTGCTGTCCCTTACTGACCGGTCACACCAAGAGTCTGATTATTACATGGAACATTTTAATATCAGTCACATCAAAGTACAGAAGCAGAAAACTATGGAGCAAATAATACACATTCCCTTGACAGCGATCCTGCAACCTTCTTTCTGAGAGGCTATTCTAGGCTCTATGTTTAGGGTTTTTTGGGGGATTGCTATTTATACTGATTTTAATGCTAAAACAAAAAATGTACATTTAAAATCATCTCACCTTCAAACTGGCATACATTCCATTAATGAGCTTTTCATTTAAAGAAAAGTTTTCGTAAAAAAAAAAAAATAATGAAAAAAATAATGGAAAAGCTTAGACATAAAGTGTTTTGCTCTTTTTGGTATGCAGCTCAGGGTGGAACGTTTCTAACTCAAAACAGCAACAGAAAGCTGAGAAGTCCTGCGGTTTGCACCCCTCCATCACGTCTCTGCACATGCTGCGCTGCAGGAGAAAAACACTTGTGCTAAACCAGTACAGCTCAAAACGCTCACAGGACTTTGCGGCTTCGCTCAGCTCGCCTCACCACAACACTGGTGGACAAACCTTTAATACTTCTCTTCCTGCAACAAGCTCATGTAAACTGTACTTAAAGCCACAGAGCATGTAATAACTGTAGTGCTGCGGTTGGTGTTTGGGGATGCTTTGAAACTCAAACTCACTGAGTCAAACAGAGGAGCTCAGACCTTACTGTTCCACACTAAAGTGCTCAGATTAATGAACAGATATACGACAAACCTTTTGAGGGGCAGAGGTTTTGTGTGATGTTTGTATGGATTTTGTCCAGCGCTCCAGTCTCTGTAGTCTGAAACCCTGTAGATTAGGTAGGTGTACAGTACTGTCGAAGCTAAACTGCTTGTTTTTCTTGCGTGTCCCTACGATGAACTGGAGTCTCAAAAATGGGGCTCTTCTCCTGTTTCCATTGCAATAAATTGAGTTGCTGGAAAAGTTATGAATAAAAGAAGCAATATGAATAGATGGCATCAGACTTTGGAAACTTATGAGTTTTTTATTAATTCACAGAAAAACACATTATTGTAGGATGTGAGGGGGTTACCCTGCTCACAACCTTAATTACTTATTCAAGACTAGTTCAAGTTCAAGGAATAGTAATTGTTATTTATTCATGGATTCTCTTCTTTTTGGGTTAAACAATATCTTGTGTGACCAAACGAGTGATGTAATATGACATGAGACGTTGTTATATTTGACCCATCAAGGAAATGCGGTCATTTATTTAACAGATCATTAAAATAACATCATAGCATGTACCCTTGATTGGTTCTAATCAACTTTCCTATAAATTGACATCAACAGATGGAAATCACATGAAGTAATTTCTACTAGCAGACAGATATTTAAGGAACAACAGATCAAGTTATGAGATGGTAATTAACTTATAGCTGAAGGCACTTTTAACTTAATGTTACTGGCAAAGATAAGGAATTAGAAAGAGGAGGAAGAGGGGAAGCTTGTCTAACTGAGTGAATGAGTTCAACCAGGACATGGCAGCTCTTCGTCTGACAGCCAGCTAAACCCAGGCACACTTAGTAACATCAAACAGCTCGTTACCTTGCAAAGACGTCAGTCTCGGTTGTAAAGAGAGGGCTTCCAGCCTTACCCCAAAATTACACCACACGCGTTACGGCTCCGCCCCGCTCCGGTCCGACCTCCGCATCAAATACGCACCCTTTATAATCAATGACAGAGTTTACACTGGCTCCGCACGGCGGCGGCGAGCAGCGGCGAGCGGACGGCAGTCCGTCAAAATTAGAAATTTTTCTATTTCTGCCGGACGCCGGAGCTGTGCCGGAGTCAACTTTTGAAGATTACGTCGCACCAACAGGAAAAGGAACGAGCACAACTTCCGTATTTACAAAATAAAATCACCACGGGCGGACTAATCCTAGCTCTATACGGATTTATTTGTACAAAAATGCTGTCAAACTATCATTTATGACTATTCTATGACTAAACTATTATATTTATGACTATGACTACGCCTACAAACGCAATACAAGAAATAAATAAATAAAAAAGTATTTTATTCTGAAATGTAAACATCACTTCCTGTTGCTCAAACCATGTAGCTCATTTACGAGAGAAGATCAAGGCAGCAGTCTCTCTACAGTTGTTCTCCTTCTTCCACCGAATGAATTGTTTTGTTCTGACTTACTTATTTATCACTTGATTTATCGCGCGATCTCGCACGTGTCTCGGAGCGGCGCATCCAGGCGGACCTGAGCGGAGCGGAGGCAGTGGGCTTTGGACTCGCTCAGCTGCGACCTGCGGACCGGAGCGGGGCGGAGCCGCGTGTGGTGTAATTTTGGGGTTAGCGTGTTACCTTCCAACGTCTCCTGTGTCCGCTTTGATCGGCAGAAGTAACAGTGGTTCCGGTTGGTTTCCAAAATAAAATATTCCTCAGAAGGAATTTTTCTTCAAAGGTTTTGAGCTTTAAGCTTGTTCGGATTTATAGCGAGCTTGCTGTGAACCCTTACTGAGGACGAAACCTTTGGCTCATGGTCAACGTCCAACAGCTCGCGCTGAGTCCAAGAAGATCATGACTCCTTCAACTCCTCAACGCAACCTCTCAACTCAACTGAAAAGTTCAAGGAAGTCAGAGCTTTTAAAGAGAGCTTGACTTCCTGATACTTACTCCTTCCCGATTGGTTCGCATCCAGGAAGTAGGAGGAGATTAGTGGGGGTCAAGTGAAGGTTTGTGGCATGTCCTTCGACTTGAACAGTCTTTGATTATCAAAATATTGAACATAATAATGTTAATACAATAACAAAAGGTTATACTTTTAAATATTTGAATTAGAACAAAAATAAAAAGTCTCTTGAAGGTTTTCCAAGAAAGAGATGTCTCACTGAGAGTTTTCAGAGAAATAGGTGTACCACTACATTATCCAATGCATTATTATAGGGAAAAAGCAGCTTTGGCGCAAGACCATCTTAGTCTAAAACTTAGGTGATACTCAAGAGCCGCGGGCCAAATCTGGTCTCCCAAGATGACAATTTAAATGTAAAATATTCAAGATTCAAGATTCAAGAGTTTTTATTAACATTGCACCAATTTTCATCGATACAGCGTGATTATGTATGCACAGTCATCCAGGAGAGGGTTTGAGCGTGTAAAGCTGCTGCCTTATCAAAACACATGACATGTTCTTCAGTGCGGCCTCTCTCATCCGTCTCAGGATGAAGGTCAAAGGTGGGAAAACAGGGAAAGAAACCATGGGGGTTACAGCATTGATATTAAAAAAAATGAATCACATTTTGTCTGCAAGACACCGCATGACCCAGTAAAAACCATATCATAAGCACATTTAGGACAGTTACATGTTGCATGTTGAGACTGAGGCAGGGAGGATCTGTATACAGGTAACCCCCGACCTACGACCCCATCGACCTGCGAACCACGGGACTTACGAACATATCATATTTAATAAAAATATGAATTAAAAAAAAAAAAAAAAAAAATTTTTTTTTTTTTTTTTTTTGTGTTTAAATGTTCTTAATTTCATGTGTACATCACTTTGTTGCAGCTCTGGTTGTTTTAAAGGCTTTATAAATAATAATTATGATAAAAAAGATCATTTCTGATCATTTTTGAGCAATTTTTGAGCAATTTTGGGAAACAGGAAGTAGGTCTTCAGTTTACACGGTCACAAATTAATGTAGAACACCGGACGCTATTTAAGGTTCAGTCACTGGGGTCTCCGGTCACAAATTAATGTAGAACACCGGCGGACGCCATCTTAGGTTAGCTGCCGAGAGCTGGACGAAGACTGGTGACCAGGATGGCTTCATATGGATTAATTACTAGCTGGAAACGTCTCTGTGAACTTTGTGGATGTCTCAAGTAGCAGCGGATTTATCGCCGATCGTGCCAGGCCGCCGTGCGAACACCTCCGGCCGGCCTGGCTACACCTCCGGCCTGGCTAGCTCCAGAGCTAACACTGGAGCTAACACGGGAGCCGGCCTTTTGAACACTGGTGACCAGGATCGCATCATGTGGATTAATTACTAGCTGGAATAGCTCTGTGGACGTCTCAGGCTGGAGCAGCGGCTGGAGCAGCAGAAGCTGCAGATTGATCGCGCCGCCGCTCCAACACTAGCTCATGGCTTGGCTAGCAGAAGCTAGCCAGCTAGCTAACACAGGCCTGGAGCAGCTGCGGTGGCGCGCTGCTCGGCCCGACAACAATCAACGCATGGCAACCTAAGATGTCGGCTTTGACCATCTCAAAGTAAGAAAATATATTTTTATTTATTCTGTAAATGTGAATAGCAATGTTTAACATTACAGTACACTACTTTACATGCTTAAATGTGTGCGCGCGCTCCGTTAGCATGATAAATAAAGGTTGAATGAATGAATGAATGAATAATTTTTTTTTTTAAATATAATTTTCACCCCCTACCTACGAACGGATCGAGCTGCGAACCGTTCTCAGGTCCCGATCTCGTTCGTAACACGGGGGTTCCCTGTATAGATATTGTATATCTTCTAATATTTTCCTTTAAAACAACTGATAAAGACCTAATTTAGTGTAGACTTCTCTTTCCATCTGGCTAACTTTGAAGCCAGAAAGAAGGCTGTATCATTCTACCATTAATGATTCTGATGTGGAAAGAGCAACAGAACGTCAAGTGAGACAGATCAAACTCTTGTTCATGAACCTGCAACAAAGAAAAGTCATCAGGTATCTGACTCGAGTTAATATATCAGCTGAAAGTGGCCTGTGCCTTGGACAAAGTTTTTTAAATTTTGGCTGCTTTTGGTAAATGAGTTTGACGCCCCTACGTCTTTAATTTCATGTAAATTTCAACGCTTAAGTTTCAACTTTGTATTCTGAATGCACCACACCTCATCAGTAACAGAGAAAAGCTTCTGCATCAACACCAACAAACCATCTGTCACATACAGGGGCTTCTGTGTGTATGTCAGCTCTTTAAGATGCCATCTTTAGCTTCACGCCTGTCACCAGTAGCCTTTTTGCCGCATACATTTTCATAGTCTTGCTGTCTGTTTTGAGCTAAGTGACAGCAGGCTCTGGTTTTAGACTGAATAATCTGAGCTTGAGACAACATCCGGCTGCTGTCTGGCTGTGCATTAAGTGTAGGAGTTGGACTTTGAAAGCAATGGTGCATGTAGGGCACCGGCTGATGGATGGATCCTCCAATGAAGTCATGTTATGTATTCCTGATGAGAGTAGCGGATCACAGTTCAGGATTTATGAGACTATGGATGAGCTACCTCTCCATACGATGTTGTCTCTGTGAGGTAGAAGTCCAAGGCTGCTCCTTACTGTGATTGATGCACATCTGGTGATCAAGCTACCACACCGACAAACATTTATCTGCTTTATTGAGTGAACGACTTGCACCCAAGTTTTTTTCACCCTCCAGTGTTAATGGCTTTTGCGATTAAGACGTGGCAGCCTGTGAATAAATAAATAGCCAACAACCATTTAAAAACAAACAGAGTTTAACCCTAACCCCAAAATTAAGTTCATGTCAGAATTTTAGACTGAGATCATCTTATGTTAAGAAATGTCAAAGTGGTAGCTGCTTTGCTCAGTCCTTGGAAAGTTGCTTAAATGTAACGCCACGTGCAAAATCTCATTTTCAGAGTAGAATGTGTGTTTGGGATGGCTCTCAGTTACTGCCACATACATTTTTGGCTTGACATCTGTAAAATTGTATGAGTTATAACAGCAATCATTGTATAGACTAATGTTTATTAGCTGTGGCAGTCAACTTGAATTGGACTGACTCAAATTGTAAATCTACCACCAAACAGGAATAAATGTTCATAAAGGAACACCCCACCTCCACCCTTTTGATATTTGGCTGCCCCCTTGCTAGTCAGACTGTTTGTATATAAATAAAGTCAAAGTTTCTTTATTTGTCATATGCATCACATGTGGAAAATGTGGTGGAACAACATTGTGTGCAGTTACATCCAACAAACGTATAAATTGTAAAGAAAAACAGTAATAAGATCTAAGATATGAACTAAGAAAAACGTTTAACTAAAAATATACTAAGCACTAGTAGTACAAAAAGAATACGCCCAACAACAGCACAAACATGAGTCTGTGTGAGCAGATGAGTACAAATGAAAACAACAACGTGAAACAAATCAGCAGCATGAGATCAGCAACATAGATAGTCAGCAGAACATATCAACAATCAAGTGGTATCACAGGAATTTCTTTCACAGTGGTAATCCTGGTTAGAGAATAATTAGTCTAACAGCCTCAGGGTAGAAGCTGTTCCTCAGTCTATGGTGAGGGGAGTGGGGCAAAAAGTGTGTGTGCTGGGTGAGTGGGGTCCTTCATGATGCAGGTGGCTCTCTTCCTGCATCTGGAGGTGTAGATGTCTGTGATGGTGGGGAGACTGACTCCAACATCTTCTGTGCAGCCTTCACCACTCTCTGCAGAGCTTTTCTTTCTGCAGCTGTGCAGCCTCCATGCCACACGTTGATGCTGGAGCACAGGATGCTCTCCACTGCACACCTGTAGAAGGAGGTGAGGACTGAGCTTCTCAGACCAGCTCGTCTCAGCCGTCTGAGGAAGTAGAGTCTCTGATGACCTTTCTTGATCAGGCTGGTGGTGTTGTTGCTCCAGCTGAGGTTATCATTCAGGTGTACACCCAAGTACTTGTAGCTGGAGACCACTTCCACCGCAGACCCTCCCATGTTTGGTGGGGGGTAGGTGTGTTTGTTCCGTCTACGACCATCTCCTTTGTCTTCATCACGTTGCCGTGAAGGTGTTTATTTCTGCACCAGCATCATTGTTTGTGATGCATCCCACCACCACTGCATCATCTGCAAACTTTACAATATGACAGCCTGGATGGGTAGCTGCACAATCATATGTGAGCAGAGTGAACAGGAGAGGGCTCAACACACATCCTTGAGGAGAGCCAGTGCTGAGGGTTATGGTGGAGGAGGAGAAGTTGTGGATCCTCACTGACTGTGGTCTGTTCGAAGTCTACGGCACAGTTACAAATGGAGGGGCTTAGTCCTAGTGTGAGTACCGGTAGTTTGTCCATCTGGGTCTGGGGGATCATGATAATGAAATGAATAATTAGTAATTATTATTAATTGCTAATAAATAACCTGTCTGATTGAATGTGAAAACACAAAAATGGCTATAACTCGGTAATTTCTGCAGATATAGAGATTTTGGGAATAGGTGAGAGTTATCTGTAACACATATTTTGAGCACCAACATTTTTTTCTTTAAAACTTTTCCATGTAAGGTAGCGGCCTGTACGCATTGTTTCAAGGAATGCTACTTTAAATTTTGAGTATGAATTTAGGAGAGGAGAAGCTGAGCTTCAGTGAGCTGCTTAATGTCAAATTATTAAGTAAAAAAAGTGTAAATTAGAAGACATTCAAGACAATTCCCTAACTCCTGTGCTGCAATACAAATAGTCTATGCAGTATAACAACCGCATACCAAATGTCTTGAAATTTTAATATAATTTTGATTTGGTTGCGCCACCAAAGATTTACAGTAAGCTTCATCACCCTAATGGAATAAATGCAGCCTTCATTGCAAGAAAACATAGAAACAACTAGAACTGGACAGTTATTGAAAACATATTGTTGTGAATTCAATGTGCACAGATCAGTTTTAGAAACAACTTGTAGGATGCAATAAATCATTAACTATTATCTTCCAGTTACCAGCCAAAATTAAATGTTGCCAGTCAGCTGGACCCTATGATGCTTACATCCAGTTTAGGTGACTGTAGTGGAGAGTGTTGAAAGTGTAGCAATGACAGAAGGATAAAAGAACAGGGAGCAAAATGTGGGTTTTTCCAACTTAAAAATGTGTATACATTTTTATCAACTGCATTGCAACTAGGGGTGCGAATCTCTCAATGTCTGGAGAATTGATTCGATTCCGATTTTTGGTGTCACGATTCGATTCAAATCGATTTTTCGATTCAGAAACGATTATTGATTCAGAAACGATTTTTCTATTAAAATGGTCATAAATTTAGTTTCAGTTTTGTAACTGACAAGCTGAAAAGAATAAACAACAATGTAAACAAATGGAACATTTATTTAAAACAATAATTTTAAACTGAAAACATTAAACAACAATGTAAACAAATAGAACATTTATTTAAAACAATAATTTTAGGTTCCTTATTGTATCAATTTTTTTGCATCGTTTGATATTTATACCAAAAATAGGAACAAATAATACAGGAATGCATTAAATTCTGTAACTTAAATAACCAGTATTAGGTTAGCTTTTTGCTCTGTTACTTATAGAAGATTATTGTTTGATTTGATTGTTTGAACTCGTTTTGTGTTTGAAAAAAAAAGGGGCAGATAAAATAAGATTGAGTCTTCTTTCTGCCACCTTTCATTTTATGTATTCTTTTGTATACTATATAGGGTTTTGTTTTCGTTATCTTTTGGGTTTTAATGTAAATTTTAAAAGAAAGAAATAAAAAATAAAAAAATAAAATCGATTTTGGGGCTTTTAGAATCGATTCTGAATCGCCAGGACTAAGAATCTAGATTCTTTTAAAAAAATCGATTTTTTTTTCCTGCCCCCCTAATTGCAACTATATGTTTTATTATCATGCAGCCTTGATACACATTATATTTTAAAGAAGACCCTGTGCTTTTTTTATACATCTGGAATTTTCAAGAACAATTTCCACATTAGCACAAGAAACTGCAGGTGCTTTGGTTGCTTCACTTTGCTTTTGAGGTGTGGAGTAGGAAGGTCTAACGACAGCTACTTTCTGCCAATGCCACTGTCAGAGGTCATTGCTTGTGTTAATGATCCGTACAAAACTAAACTGGGTTTTATTTCCCCCACCATCTGTAGCCAGTTGTGCCACACAGGTGTAAACTGGCACTGAAGCAAAGCCCTCGTTTTGTTTGTAGTTTGATTTACATCTTTATATCAGTGGCATTCAGTTGTACAAAAACAAGAAGACATAAAAATATTTGTTTTCAAAAGGATATTTATCATTTCAACTATAATCAATTCAAAACATTTACCAAGAAATGGAACATACACTTCCCCATGGTGGGGGATCCATGTGGCAACCAAATGCATAGAAATATGACGTACGCTACATAATTTTAAAAATAACATGCTGCATAATACATTTTATTTACACCTGCTGCCAAAGGTGAAGACAGAGCAACATTTTAACATGTATAAGAGCAGCAAAATATCTCCTTATCCTTTTCATAAACATTTATGAAAATTTTAGAAAGTAATCTTTGAATGTACATCTGCAGCTTTTACAACTATCATTCAAGTTGGTCACCACAACTAAGCAATTTCAGCCAATAAAAATAGCGACAACTCAGCTTATTTTACAGACAGTGAGCTCCAATTAGAAGTGGTAGTAGCTGAGAGCCATTCCCATGCCCACTTCTCCGCTCTGCACGATGAACAGCTGATCAGCTGCAGGAGGAAGCTTTTTCTGCAGCTGTGGGCTGCACAAAGGTGCAGCAGGTGCTAAATAATTTAAAATAATTTCTTTTAAAATAAAAATTCCATGCCGATCCCACGGCTCATTCATCAATCATCCAGTTGTGTGTCATGTCCAATCTTATTTTAAGAAACAGCTGTAGAGCGAGTCCGCGATAAACGAACAGTGAAGTAGCGAGGGACTACTGTAAACAGCAGGTTACCTCTTAATACATTTTTAAACCAGAACTGAACAGCTGAACGCAACCTGGTTTTTACAAGATTGTTTTGCTGCTTTAGCTTATTTTCTAATTTGACATTAAAGTAAAATTAAACCTGAATGTTTATTTTATTTTATATTTGTGTATACACCTCACAGTTGGATCATGGATGCTTTGTTTTGTAGGAAAGCACAGACAATCACTAATAATGGTTATTTTTGGGGTTTGCTTGTCCAACGTGTCATCCAGATGTCACTCTAATGTGCTTCACAAATCTGTGGGGACCCTTAACAATGCACAGTTCCACAGAGAGATGTGTTCAATTTCCAATTATCTCTGGCTTTTTTGTTTAAACAACCATTCTATAAACCAGTTGTTAGTTTAGCTGCTTTGTATCCTTCTTTTTTTTTTTTTTAGAAGTCTTTATTCATTTCATAACAAAATTAAAATACATAACATAACAAATAACATATCTTTAACTACAAAACATAGTATATATAAAATGAAAGGCAGCAGATGAAGAAAAAAATCTTATAATATCTGCTCCTTTGTTATCCAATAAACCATTCAAATAAACATATTCAAAAAATTGTCAAAACAAGTAAATAACTCAAGCGATATTTCAAATATCTAACACTTTTCATGAAATACATTCATATATATTTTTTTAGCATATGGACTTTTACCAGTTTCTTAAATATTGAGATAGATTTAGCTTCCTTAACAGATAACTCTAAATCGTTCCACAGTCTAACACCTTGAATTATGGTAGATCTTCCCTTCAAACTGGTTCTGAATTGCGGTTTAAGAAAAACATCTTTCCCCTTAAGATTATAATTACTGGATCTTTTCACATAATTATTTTGGATATTAGAAGGCAATGCATTATGATGCGCTCTATACATAAATATAATCCACTAAATCAGGGAACTTCAAAAACTTCAAATCACAAAATAATATATTCGATGGATGACAATAATGTTTACCCTTGATAATTCTTATAACTCTCTTCTGCAATATAAAAATGGGCTTTGTAATTGATTTACATGCTTTTCCCCAAACATTAATACAGTAAATTAAATGTGGCACAACAATTGTATTGTACAACAAACACAAAGCTTTATCATTCAGTAGATACCTGAAAATTGCAACAGATTTCGATATTTTCGTTTTAACTGAATTTATGTGTTGCTTCCATGATAATTTATCATCAATGATGACACCCAAAAACTTTGCTTCATATACTCTACAGATTTCTGAATTGTCAATCTTGAATGAAACATCAATCATAAATATCATATAATGTCTTATCTAAGTTTAACGATACTTTGTTGAGTCTAAACCAATTTAGAATTTTATTAAACTCAATCATCATTAATTTCAATAACTGTTCAGTATTCGTACCAGAACAAAAAAAAGTTGTGTCATCTGCAAAAAGAACACATTTAAGGAGACTAGACACCTTAACCAAATCATTTACAAGCCCAAAACCAGAAAAGTTGGCACGTTGTGCAAATCGCAAATAAAAACAGAATACAATGACTTGCAAATCTTTTTCAACCCATATTCAACTGAATAGAATGCAAAGACAATATATTTAATGTTCGAACGGAGAAACTTTATTTTGTTTTGCAAATAACCATTAACTTAGAATTCAATGGCAGCAACACATTGCAAAAAAGTTGGCACAGGGACATATTTACCACTGTGTTACATCGCCTTTCCTTTTAACAACACTCAGTAAACGTTTGGGAACTGAGGAGACCAATTTTTGAAGCTTTTCAGGTGGAATTCTTCCCCATTCTTGCTTGATGTACAGCTTAAGTTGTTCAACAGTCCGGGGTCTCCGTTGTCGTATTTTACGTTTCATAATGCGCCACACATTTTCAATGGGGGACAGGTCTGGACTGCAGGCAGGCCAGGGGAGGACCCGCACTCTTTTGCTACGAAGCCACGCTGTTGTAACACGTGCAGAATGTGGCTTGGCATTGTCTTGCTGAAATAAGCTGGGGCGTCCATGAAAAAGACGTCGCTTGGATGGCAGCATATGTTGCTCCAAAACCTGTATGTACCTTTCAGCATTAATGGTGCCTTCACAGATGTGTAAGTTACCCATGCCTTGGGCACTAATGCACCCCCATACCATCACAGATGCTGGCTTTTGAACTTTGCGCCTATAACAGTCCTGATGGTTCTTTTCCTCTTTGGTCCGTAAGACACGACGTCCACAGTTTCCAAAGACAATTTGAAATGTGGACTCATCAGACCACAGAACACTTTTCCACTTTGCATCAGTCCATCTCAGATGAGCTCGGGCCCAGCAAAGCCGGCGGCGTTTCTGGATCTTGTTGATGAATGGCTTTTGCTTTGCATAGTAGAGCTTTAACTTGCACTTACAGATGTAGCGACGAACTGTAGTTACTGACAGTGGTTTTCTGAAGTATTCCTGAGCCCATGTGGTGATATCTTTTACACACTGATGTCGGTTTTTGATGCAGTACCGCCTGAGGGATCGAAGGTCACGGGCATTCAATGTTGGTTTTCGGCCTTGCCCCTTACGTGTAGTGATTTCTCCAGATTCTCTGAACCTTTTGATGATATTACGGACCGTAGATGGTGAAATTCCTAAATTCCTTGCAATAGCTCGTTGAGAAAAGTTGTTCTTGAACTGTTCGACAATTTGCCCACGCATTTGTTCACAGAGTGGTGACCCTCGCCCCATCCTTCTATGTGGATGACTGAGCATGTCAAGGAAGCTGCTTTTATACCCAATCATGGCACCCACCTGTTCCCAATTTGCATGTTCACCTGTGGGATATTCCAAATAAGTGTTTGATGAGCATTCCTCAAATTTCTCTGTCTTCTTTGTCACTTGTGCCAGCTTTTTTGAAACATGTTGCAGGCATCAAATTCCAAATGAGCTAATAATTGCAAAAAATAACAAAGTTTACCAGTTCGAACGTTAAGTATGTGGTCTTTGCAGTGTGTTCAATTGAATATAGGTTGAAAAAGATTTGCAAGTCATTGTATTCTGTTTTTATTTGCGATTTCCACAACGTGCCAACTTTTCTGGTTTTGGGCTTGTACATACAGGATGAACAACTTTGGACCAATTACAGATTCTTGAGGAACTCCACATGTAATTTTGCTGTAATCCGATCTTATATCATTTATCTGCACAAATTGTTTCCTGTTATTTAAGTAACTGCACACCCACTTCAGAGTCAATCCTCTGATACCATATTTATACAATTTCTCAAAAAGAATGTTATGATCGACCGTATCAAAAGCCTTTTTTAAGTCAACAAACACACTCACACAATACTGTTTTTGGTCCACAGCAGTTGTTACTTGTTCAATAAAGTCCACAAGCGCCATGGATGTTGAATTTTTTGCTCTGAAACCATATTGGCTATTGGTTAAAATATTTTGTTTTTCAATAAATTGGTCTAATCTGTTACTAAATAATTTCTCCAATATTTTAGAAAACTGTGGTAACAAGGATATCGGTCGATAATTATTAAACTCACATTTGTCACCTCCTTTGAACAGAGGTATTACTTTGGCCACCTTCATTCTGTCAGGAAATACTCCCTTTGTAAATGATAAATTGCATATGTATGGTTCGATTACATGACCCAGTATGTGCTTTACAAACCTCATAGCCATATCCATAAAATCCTTTGATCTTTTGTCCAAAAATGTATTAATGACATTCATTATTTCATATTTATCAGTTCCATGCAGGGACATACTTTCAGAGTAATCATCAATTAAATAATTCACATCCTTATTCACCTTAGGTATCCTTCTCTTTTTAAATATCCAATGAACCCCGCAGAAGTAATTTGATTATTTTGTGCGACCTATCTGTCTCAGCTCTGACCAGTTCAGTTTCTGTTTTCACTGCCCTGGCCAGTAATGCAGCAGAGCATGTGGTTATTGGAAGTGCAAACAACACAAGTCCCGGGGCTTTTTCAGCCTAAACAAGAGGTGGCATCTTAACACACACTTGGTAGTTGAGGTCAAAGGTTAACATGGAGTTCTGTTCACCAGTCAGTTCTAAAATGTCCAGCCAAAGTGTCCGACGCATCCCTCCAAGGTCATTTACATTTTGAAGCCTTTTTTTTTCTGTGACGAGACTCAGGCCCGGTCGAGGTCACGGGGAGTTTGCACGAATGTTATTTTTGTCGTTGCAGCTATCATTTTGTGGGATTATCCCTGCCAAGTTAATTTGAAGCTGAAGTTTCCTATCTGCGCAGGCAGCTGCTTCCAATATGAAGCATTGGTGGTGGCAGAGAAATTGTTAGGCTTTGCCAAGACGGATGTGTTGCTGTGGAACATTTCTCACCCGGCCTTCATTTATCAGGATGTGTTCAAGCAGGTGGAATTTGCCTTTTTGTGGTGTAATCTACTTCCTAAAGGTAGCAGGAGAGGACAGTCTGATTTACCTGAAACCTAAATTACACAGCAAGTAATCCTCCTCCTATATATGGAACATGTTGGCAATTTAAACGTTAAAATAGCCTGGATTAATTTTTTTCATATTCATAGAAGACACCTTTCTGCTCACCTTTAAGTTAGAGAACTAATCTTCCTGCCTGTCTGTTCAGCCTGGGGAGTTTGTCCAATCCTTCAGTGCTCTGGACTTTTGTATAACGTAGCAGAGAGAAGAAAAATACAGAATCTTCTAAGCTGAAAATCCACAGGTCAAGTTAATATTATGGATCCGCTGGGATGCCTCTGCCTGGCTTTTCTAGAACGGTTTGCATCAGACCCGCTCCCAAGCAAAGGAGCTTTAAGACAGCCGACTCGGTAATAGCCTACGTTCTCCCAATTCACACAGTTTCTTGGCATTCCTGGGATATCACTCAATCTGTGCACGCCGCCCATCTGGCAGGAGGCTCTGCACAGTTAGACGTGACTGTTGACTAGGTGTGAAAGTGGACTGCACAGGATTACTGTACACCACCTGGAGAGCCTTAAGACATCAGAAATTTGGAGGCAAAACAGGAAACAGTTCTGAAAACATCACAGCCTGGGGTGATTCTCTACATCAGTGCTCAACAACAAACAGGAAAGTATCGTATTCTTAACAAACTCCAGTAGAAATGGTGCGTTTCTTCGCGCCAGTAGCTTCCAAATTGTGTATTCGTTGACAATACATAAGAAGTTCTGAAATTGTGACATATTCATCATTTGAATGTGAAAAAATGGTGGACACAGATTTTCTTTATTTTCTTTGAATCATAGTCTGATAGTTGATTTGATTAAAAAAAGAGATACAGCAAATAGAAAGCCCAATTGAAGAGGTAGTTTAGTCTTATTTGATGAATATTGTAGTAGTAAATAAGCACTAAAGTCACTTTTTAAAACTGTAACTTTATTATACAACGTCTTCCATGTTTGAAAGTCCATTTGGCTACTGGGGTCTTGATCACCAAAGCTTCTGCCTCCAACCATACACTGGCTCCTTAGGGCATTTTGCCACTGTCTCCACTCTCATTGGCTCTGCCCCACACGTCACCAGTTAAGGGCTTGCTCATTGCTGGTACCCAGCCCCACTCAGCCCGCCACCTTGTTCATGGTTCCAATCAAACTGCTCTGAATTGATGATTCTGACGTAAGCAGACAGCAGCCGTCGATCGGCCAGCAGAGCTACGTCAATGGATGACCCGTCCAGCGAAACTGCAAACTACACTTCAACCTCCATTTCCTCTCTGATCGTGTTGGCAGATGGCGTCACAAGAAATGAGTACATTTCTATAGAGCTATTGGAGATGATGGCATAACATGGGTACACCTGTAAGCAGTGCCAGGATAAGCTAAAGAAAAGGAAGTCCAATTATAGGGTGATTAAGGACCACAACGGGTGGAGTGGTTCCAACACAATGACCTATTACAACAATGCCCACGTTGCATTGACGATCCCACCCATTAAGCGGGGTAAAAAAATCACAGTGGCAAATCACCTGAGAAGGACTGAAAAGGCGAGAGCCGAGTAGAGTCACACTTACCAAAGCAAAGCAGCTTTACAGTCCATCCTTCAGGTATTAGCACTTTGAGATTTTTATTAATGAAAAGTGCATTATAAATGGAATTCATTATTATTATTATTATTATTTACAAATGTGCTGGTCCCATGTAACTTGTTCAAGTTGTGGTTGAAGGATCATCCACCAAGGGCCAAATCTTCTTTTTCAGGCCTGGTTCTAAAATAGGGCCCCAGTATCACTGGTGTGATGAAAGTATCTTGGTTTTTTTTGTTTCCTTTTCATTGTAAGGATAAATCTTGCTAAATCAGGCCCATCATCTTTAGACAATTCACCATGAGAGTCCTTACTTAGGTCCAACCACCATGAGAACACATCTCTTTGTGTCCTTAATTCACCAGAACCCTTTTACCATTTTGAGGCAGCTATTGATGAAGGGGAACATCCAAATCTAATACTGTGGTCTTCAATTGGAAAATAGTAAAATGCCTTTAGTTTGGAAATGAGCTACTACCCCTAGTGGAAAGATTCAAGTACTGGTATACCGTATTATTATTATTATTATATATTTTTTTCATGTGCAGAGGTAGAACAAAGCAAGAGATTGAGAGTATTGCCAGTGATGCAAATGATGTACCAGTATGTTGTGGTGAAGAAAGCTGAGCTGTCGGTTTACAATTTGATCTACATCCCAGTCCTCACCTGTGATCATGAGGTATGAATGAAAGACTGAGGTACAAGATGCTCAAATGTTCTTCCTCTGCTGTAGCTGGACTCACTGATTGGATTATGGTCAATATTCATAGTGACCCAATCCTCGACAATATAAAATTTTT
>JBBPBX010016352.1:7722-21463 GCA_038048925.1 Garcialebias charrua
CTCAGATTACAAACTAATGGAATAATTTGTAGTAAATGTCTTGCTTTACTGAGAGGTCAGTAAAGGTCATGTCTGGAACAGTTCAAAAGTACACAGGTGTATCAAAGTGGACACGGTCATGCCCACTACACTAATAAATTGTTTATTGGGAAATAAAACTAGCACCTGCTGACAAATTTAAACAAATTAAAATGTGACATAAATAAAAGCATTTAGAAAAAAAATTAATAACAAAAAAAGAGTTTAGCAAATAATTAGGTTTTCCATTTTAGTTATATTTCTCCTATAAAAAAAAATCAGAAAATATTAGATCATCAAACACATATTTTGTATAAGTAATGTTTTAGGATTCACACACTAGACTTTTGACCTTTGTCTCCTGATTAAATAAAGTAATTTAAGTCATTGTAAACTAATTAAAATGCCAAGTCTTATGCTTACCTAAAATAAAAATAAAAATAATAATAGTAAATACAAATTAATAAAACTGTAAAGTAGAATGTAGGCCAAATTTATGCAAGAAATTGTATGTTTGTACCTCATTTTTCTATTGTATCAAAGTTAAGCCAAACTGAACATCACACCTTAATCCAAATGTATGGCTTCTGATCGTTAACTGTAACAAAAACACCATATTTCTTCCAACAGACTTCATCAGTCCGATGAGTGGCAACAAACTCAGTTTCATAAATAGCACCTTACATAGTGGGTCAACCAGTTTGATGACTGATGAAGTCTTTTGGATAAAAGACGAAACAAAAACAAACAGTCCATAAGACCCAACTTAACTTTGATGGATTATTTACCTGGATTATTGAACATGAACTTTGATGTTTTGAATTACCTCTGCAGTGAAAATAATTTAGTAAACTTTTTACAAAGTGTGTTTTCATCAAACCCTTAATACTTTACATTCATACTAAATATTAGCTTTTGGTTTGAGTACTGTGCCCCCAACACAATCTATGTTGAATCTTTGGGACTCAGAGTTGCTCTTCTAGCGCAGAACATTTTTATACACACTTAAACCACAGATAAAAATTAAAAGGTGCAAAACTAACAAAAGGTAATTTATAATCTTCTCAAGATACGCCTGGGTCGATGAAAGTGTGTTGATATATTTGACAAAGTTTAGCAGATTTTGATGGAAATGTTTCCATTTTTGATTTTTCTAAAACCAGCTGGCTGTGGTGGCCATCTTGAACTGTAGTCACCATGATTCCCCTAACTAAAATTTTGCTTGTTCGTCTCTTTTTATCTGTCTACATACAGTTAAAAAAAAACAATAAACAAATGCTAATGAACACCATAACTTGTAATGCATCCATTCTCTTCCGCTTATCCGGGGTCGGGTCGCGGGGGTAGCAACCTAAGTAAGGAGGCCCAGACTTCCCTCTCCCCAGCCACTTGGGCCAGCTCCTCCGGGGGAATCCCAAGGCGTTCCCAGGCCAGCCGAGAAACATAGTCCCTCCAGCGTGTCCTGGGTCTTCCTCTGGGTCTCCTCCCGGTGGGACATGCCCGGAACACCTCACCAGGGAGGCGTCCAGGAGGCATCCTAACCAGATGCCCGAGCCACCTCAACTGGCTCCTCTCGATGTGGAGAAGCAGCGGCTCTACTCCGAGTCCCTCCCGGATGACTGAGCTTCTCACCCTATCTCTAAGGGAGAGTCCAGACACCCTGCGGAGAAAACTCATTTCAGCCGCTTGTATCCGAGATCTCGTTCTTTCGGTCACAACCCAAAGCTCATGACCATAGATGAGGGTGGGAACGTAGATCGATCGGTAAATTGAGAGCTTTGCCTTTTGACTCAGCTCTCTCTTCACCACGACAGACCGGTACAGCGCCCGCTTCACTGCGGATGCTGCACCTATCCGCCTATCGATCTCACGCTCCAGTTTTCCCTCATTCGTGAACAAGACCCCGAGATACTTAAACTCCTCCACTTGGGGCAGGACCTCCTCCCCGACCTGGAGAGGGCACTCTACTCTTTTCCGGCTCAAGACCATGGCCTCGGATTTGGAGGAACTGATCCTCATCCCGGCCGCATCACACTCGGCTGCAAACCGCTCCAGCGAAAGCTGTAGATCACGAACTGATGAAGCCAATAGGACCACATCATCTGCAAAAAACAGAGGAGCAATCCTAATGGTACATCCAGACCGAGCACCTTTTCAACGGCCAAAAAGCTCGTCACGCACGCAAGTGGACGCACTGGACCCAGACCGTGTCCAGACCGGTACGAGAAGCTGCGGCGGCGGTGGCGACGGGGGGGGGGAGCTAGCAGAGCTTAACTTGCTAAACGTGAAAAGTTCACAATTCAAAACTTACCCGATATCCCGACTTCCTCACTGGCACTCCGCCAGGCAAGGTCCTTTTTATTTCTCCTCCATACATGAACAGGACTTCGCGGGTTATTTCCGTGTCTCGCAAAAAATACGTCACACAGTTGCGCAACATCCGTCCCCTCGTTACCGCGTCACATAGCTGACTCCCCTCTCTCTCCTCCCCGACACTCCCTGATTGGTTGACAAAGCGTTGAACGGCGAAATCTTCAGCATGTTGAAGGCGTGCTCTGGAGGCTGCTGCGGGTTCACGTGCACGGAAAACGCTTTCCAGCACGCTCAACACGCACGTGACGTGACGCCCGACACCAAGACGCGCCTGGAGGCGCGTCCCCCATTGACTTTGCATGTAAACCGGACGCTCCTGCAGTTGAAAACGCGTTCGGTCTGGATGTACCATAAGGCCACCAAAACGGATCCCCTCAACACCTTGGCTCCACGGTAATGCAATACAATATTGTAATACCCCCCCCCAATCTTCATGTACTTCTTTCCCCAACTTGCTCTGCTTCCTTCTGGCACATTCTCACCCTCTATGATTCCTCTCATCTATGTTTCATCCTTTATTTTTCCTACCTCCATCACAACATGCTAGATTGGAATGAATTAACCTTTCCGAGGAACAAAGCCATTACAAGCATGGGTGCATCCCACCATACATGCTAGCATGTTCATGTTTGTTAGAGTTACAGAAGCTTGTATGTGGCTAATGTAAGCCCACAGTTATGAAGACTTTTCCTCAGGGATACAGCCTTTTGTTTTTGCTGTCTCAGATTACAGTTTGTTTTGTTAATGCTATGGTAATCTGTTTTTCCCCCTCCTCCTCCTCTGCACGCTGTACTGCCCGAAATGGAGGGAAGCTCGAAGGACACCCATTGATCTAAGCGACTCCAGAGACCTCATGCCTCTTAGTCAGTTTCTGTTGTGGCTGTCTTTCGTAAAGGAGCGTGGTTGTTGGAGGATAGCTACAAACAGTTCGCTTAAAACAAAACCATGGAAAGGTACCAGAACCACCAGTGGAACGGTCTGGCCCCTCTGTGGCTGCATGACCAACTCGTTTTTCATTACACGCTTATTTGCAATGCTGTTTTTCACTTCAGTGACTGATTGACACAAAGGGCCCACGGCTAAACATGTTGCCAAATAAGCTAGGTAAAACAAATTAGTGGCTGTGTTGCTGGCCTCCTCACGATCTAATTTGCTGCAAATGTCAGTCAGACTTTGAACATTTTTCATGCTACACCTGAGCACACAGTCAAATGTTTAACCTCTTGGCTAATTTCAGGCGTGAGGCTTCAAAAACTATTCACATGTTACATTTACTTACTGTAGGTACATAAATGCACATGTGTATGGAAACATTAACATTCGCATAAGAAAACTTTGCCTATTTACACAATTTTTGTTTTTGCCTTTACATCTGCGCCTTTTGATATCTAGTTGTCACTTGCCTCCACCTGCAGGAGGCAGCCTATGAAATATTAATTACGATGCACCATCGAGCATATGCGCCTTGCCTACTGAGTGGCTCTGTGTGTGAGAGCATGTGTGTCCATCTTTGGGCTCGTGTTCTGCCTGCTAATGATGACTGCTGTTTTTAAGACCTCTTGCCCTTTTCCTTTCTACTCTTGTCCGATTTCCTATTCCTGCGCCTCTCACCTTCCAAACCTACACACAGTTTCAAAAACAAGCCTAACTTCTCCAGTCTTCATTCTTCTGTCATCTTTTTCTTTCTCTTTGTTTTAAAGATTATGGAGTAGTGTATTGTGGGTTTTGTGCTTTGTCACTGACACCCTCATATTCTCACTCATTTCCCATCTATGCATTTTTTTCCGCCCTCATGTTGTTGACTGTTCTTGTTATACCCTCTATATGTCTTCCTCTTGTTTCATTAGTCAGAGTCAGAGATGTTTTATTGCCATTCGCACCACATGTGGTACATGTGATGAAACGAGATGATGTACATAGGGTCCCAGTTACATCCAACAATAAAATGTAAAAGAAATTAGATGAGTGTATGTAGGTGTCTTCTGTGTTAATGTGAACAGAAACCATGTCATCTACACACAACAGAGGGTGGGTGCTCTGAATTATGTTGAGCATCTGTGCAAACACTTGCAGATTTGATTTTTTGTCTCACTCAGCAAAAGACTAATGATTTTGAAAACATACACACAAAAAGTAGTGATGACTTTATATAAAAATAATGGAGAAACACTGAATGCAAAAGCAGACGGACAGCTTTGCAAAGTAAGTAACAGAAAATAAATGCAAATATGTCAGTATGCTTCATTCAGTATCTGGTGTGACTTTCTGTGCAGCAATAACTACAACTAAATGTTTCCGGTAACTGTTGATCAGTCCTGCTCACCGGCTTGGAGGAATTTTAGCCCATTCCTTCGTACAGAACAGCTTCAACTCTGGATGTTGGTGGTTTCCTCACATTAACTGCTGCTTCAGGTCCTTCCACAACATCTGGATTGGATTAAGGTCAGGACTTTGACTTGGCCATTCCAAAATATGAACTTTATTCTTCTAGAACTATTCTGTAGTAGAACGACTTGTGTGCTTAGGGTCATATTGTCTTGCTGCATGACCCATTTTCTCTTCAGATTCAGTTCATTGACAGATGTTCTGACTTTTTCTTCTATAATTTTCTGATATAATTCAGAATTCATTGTTCCATCAATGATGTCAAGCCATCCTGGCCCAGATGCAGCAAAACAGGCCCAAACCATGATACTACCACCACCATGTTTCACAGATAGGATAAGGTTCTTATGCCAGAATGCAGTGTTTTCCTTTATCCAAACATAACACTTTTCATATTTTGATCTCATCCATCCACAAAACATTCTTCCAACAGTCTTCTGACTTGTCCATATATGCTGGTGAAGATTTTCTGTTACAAATAAAGTCCAGTTGATCTTGTATTGAACGCCTTTTTGACTTGTCCATATAATCTTTAACAAACTGCAGATGAGCAGCAATGTTCTTTTTGAAGAGTAGTTGCTTCTCCTTTCAACCCTGCCATGCACACCATTGTTGTCCAGTGTTCTCCTGATGGTGGACTCATGAACATTAGTCAATGTGAGAGAGGCCTTAAGTTGTTAAAAGTTAGCCTGGGATCCTTGCTCTTGGAGTGATCTTTGTTGGTCGACCACTCCTGGGGAGGGTAACAATGGTCTTGAATTTCCTACATTTGTACAAAGTCTGTCTGATTGTGGATTGGTGGAGTCCAAACTCCTTAAATATGGTTTTGTATCCTTTTCCAGCCATCAACAACTTTTTCTGATGTCCTCAGAAATCTCCTTTGTGATGATCCACTTCTACAAACATGTTGTGAAGAGCCAACTTCTTCTTCCTCTTCTTCAAGTGGAGTTTTATGGCGGTTGGCAAACAACGTAATGGTGCATTACTGCCACCAACTGATATGGAGTGTGGACCACATGACAAAAAAATATATATATATAGATATATATAGATATATATATATACGTTTCCTTATACAGTATAGCCTATCATACAATCTACACTGTTATAAAAATGAAATATAGCCTGACATCCTCTATTTCCTGAGTCCTTACGCAATAAATCCACAATATCCAATTTGAAGAGCCAACTTTGATAGATCCCTGTTCCAACAGGGTGTACACTCACCTGATCATCATCCTATTGATTGAAAACACCTGACTTTAATTTCACCTTCAAATTAACTGCTAATCCTACAGGTTCACATACTTCTACCACTCATATGTAAAATTGGATCATTTTCCTCAATAAATAAATGACCAAGTACAGTACAATGTTTTGTCTCATTTGTTTAACTGGGTTCTCTTGATCTACGTTTAGGACTTGTGCTAAAATCTGATGATGTTTTATGTCATATTTTGCAGAAAGATAGAAAATTCTCAAGGGTTTACAAACGCTCAAGAACCACTGTATGGCTTTTTGAAGGGAGCCAGGTCTTGTGGATTTGTTTGTTTCAAAAATCTTTTGAATTTTAAAAGATAAATGATGTCACAAAGTGTGGTGCACTTCACTGCGTACATGGGGTTCAAAAGTAGTTGGCAGTTGTCAAAAATCTATAAAGAATCTTATCTTTATCATCTGTACCATCTTATCACCAGAAAACTGGTTGGTCCACTGTAGGAATGAACCGCTTAGTGGGCAAAACAGTTTGTTTGTGACTCCTTGGACTGGTGAAGCCCTTTTGCTGGAGGACAAAACATCTCTCAAAAAAATAAAAAATAAAAACTGTTCAGATGACCTGATTGAACATTGTTGGATTTTTTTTTATAACCTGGATTATTGAGCACGAACTTTGATATAAAGCACACACCTTGTTTAGTCGTTCATCATTTCAAATTTCTGCTGCTAACAATTGGAAACATCTAGAATGAACTCTGACACTTACTTCTATTATTCCGTTTGCATTGGTCAAAAACAGTGAAAACTTGATGACCGTTGCACGTGAGCCCAGTTCTGCTTGAGGCTTCTTCCTGTTAATAATAATAATAATAATAATAATAATAATAATAATAATACATTTTATTTGTATAGCACATTTCTAAATACTCAAAGATGCTTAATTAATTAAAATATAAATAATTAAAAGGAAGTTTATTCTTTCTACTGTTGCATGTGTGCTTGATCAGGATGGAAGGTTGCAGTGAAGTGGAGGTTCGACACAATCTGTTGGCTTCCATAGAGAACTTTTTTATTAATTTGTATTTTAGAATGCGTATGAATATTTTAGTACAGTGCCCAGTGACAACAGTCACTAAATTGGCTCTATATAAACAAGCAGTACGCCAATGTCCCCCCGGATCTAAATAGTGAATGTAGTATTTGAGATTAATGTTTTTCTGGACTGGAATAGAACAGGAAATACAAGTAAATCTGGTGCAAGATATTCAAGTGGGTATGAGTTACACCTTGTATAATAATGTTATTTTTTTTTACTTGTGCTTTTTGTGTGTGTGTGTGTGTGGCAATCCAGAGAGATGGATCCTGGCAAGTGGAAGGAGCAATTGTATCCACCACCAGGCCTAATGACGGAGGCATCGGATGGCCAACAGGGGCCTTGCCTAGCATACATTAATTTTCAGCTATCCCAATCATTTGAGGAAACTATCATTTTAATCAATATGAAAATTAGAAATTGTAGTTTTCTCAAATGATACATGTGGCAGGTTCACATATTTATGTAGCTGTGATCATCTAATATTTCTAAGTGGCAACTCAGTTGATGCAGCCACACACCAATGTGGAAGTTGGAAAATTGCTTAATTTTGATCCAGTCATTTGAGGCAACTTTCTGTGTCAGGACACACTATGTACTGTGACTGGGTGAAAGTCAGCAGACTAGTCTTATGAAAGAGCCTTACTGGAACATGCTAAATCTGCGTTGTTTTTATTTAATGTGATGTAATGTGACAGCTTGACTCCCTGCCTTTTTTCTCCCTAATTTCTGCGTCATTTAGCATCATGTGATATGACAACATCCTGCCCTTTACTTTTACCCTGATCATTTGCCAAGTTATTGTGGCAACGTAGAATGACTCACGAAAAGCTTATAAAATGCATACAAGTGACATATTTTAATCATATTCTTTTCTATTTTTTTGATTACTTCGTTTTAAACAGGGTCAAATCATTGCACCTTTCATTATTAGTACGTAGAACATATTTAAACATATAAATATACAACAAATTTAATATTATTAAAATATGTTATGAAATGTGTTTTTTGACCATGCAAACAAATAAATGGTCCATCATCACTTGCCCACTACCATAATGAATTTATCGCCAAGAGAAATGTGCATGATGGAAAATGTGATTTGTCACATTTAATAATTGAACAAAGACAAAGTCAGCAAAACCAAAACCCCTGCTAAGCTTTTCTGTTCTTATTTACACTGTAACCACATTAGAACTGTGTGTGTGAAACACAGAGTTTTCAAATGGTTCTCTTGTTGGAAAATTAAACCATAATTTCACATGTGCTCTCGGTGGAAAAATTGAAGCTCCCTGTGCATCTGAAACAGAGGGAGAGGAGAATGATTATGTTGTGTTCAGTGTAGCATGTGCAGATCATTCATGTTGCCCTTTCAGCCAGTGTTGCAAAGGACTCCCATGTGCACAAGCTTAACTAAGGGGCACTGGATTGTGTTGGAAGACATTGTGTTTGTCTGAGCATGCTGGTGTAAATGTGTTTTTATTCAAGTCATATTTGGACTACACAATGCTGTCACAACATAAATGTCAAAGAACATCTTCATAACTTACAGCATACATGAATGAAAGGAATGATTTGGTCCGTCCACATATTCATTGTATGTCAAGATATATCCAGTGCTTAATTTGAGCCGGATCCTGTCGGAACAAGATCTGGGAACTCTCTCATTTTGACCCGTTCTGTTCCGCCAACTCTTTCATCGGCTCCGCCAACTCCGTCCCTAAAAGTCCAAAGTCACTGCGCATTTTTATTTTTATTTATTTGATAAAAATCCAAAAAGAGGAGATGTTGCCCTTAGACAGGCAGACTCAAGCCTGGTTTATACTTCTTGTCTCACGTCTTTTAGTTGAGTGAAAAAAAGTTGCGCAACTTCCGTCTGCACTCCCGCTGCGATCCCCCGGTGACAGCCGTCTTGTACATGGCCCCCAAGCAGAACTCCGAGACGCGGACGATGCGGCTCGCAGCGTGTGATTGGTTCAAAGTTTGTGGGCGTTTTTTGTTTGGATGTCCATATATGGTGTATGACACCGCTACACGCTACCCGCTACTCTTTTAGAAGCCGGTTTTTGTTTTTGCTTTGACAGACATGGATAGTTTTGAAGAGAAACTCGCCGAGGCGGTCCGGAGCGGGGATCCTGGCGGGACCAATCCAGTTCCTCCGTTATACCTGTCTTTGCAGTGGCTGGACACATACATTAAACACCGGGGGACGACTACAAACATTACAACAGCCGACATAAGAAAAAATGGACCTTGAAATAGCAACACGCCTCGGTGGCTCACTGGAAAAGCGTAGGATTTCTGCTCCAAATCTTTTCTCAACTCGGGTTCGAATCTCACCTGGTTGAAGTTATTTTACGTTTGTCTTTTATTGGATAAAAAAAAGGAGTTAATATGCCTGTAGTTAACTCAAAATCCTTTTTTTTATCCAATAAAAGACAAACATAAAATAACTTCAACCAGGTGAGATTCGAACCCGAGTCGAGAAAAGCTTTGGAGCGGAAACCCTACGCTTTTCCAGTGAGCCAACGAGGCGTGTTGCTATTTTAAGGTCAACGTTTCCTTTAAATAATCCACCCCTCTTAAAATCCAGGCTACGCCCATGATAATGGACTCACAAATCGAGGTAATGGAGCCTATCATTATATTAAATCAGTTTGTCCTGATAAAACATGCAGTGGGAGTGCACGTGACATATGCAGTGGGAGGGAAGAGGGAGGGATTATCCCCACGTCCTAAAGAAGTATAAACACTCAATGCGGTCGGTGACACACACGCAATTACGTCATCGCTGGGTTCACTCAACGGGGGGTAAAAGACGTGAGACAAGAAGTATAAACCAGGCTTCAGTCTGGGGATGTTTCAGCCATAGCATGCGTGGTGCTCCTTCGAGGAGGAGTAGAGGAGCCTAGCTCTCGGCCTTGACCTCTCTAAATGGCTTTAAGAATCTGTTGGAATCCTGGCAAAAACCAATGCAGACATGTTCCTGTTTTTGATTTTCTACATCTACCTTATAATCTGTCTGTTTTGCTACTTTGATATATTTGTTTTAACTTGTTAAAAATAAAATCTGTATTTCTCTCTTATGTTTGTCTATTGTTGATTGTTTAAGGAAAATCTACTGTTACTGTTGTCATCATTCTTTAGTTTGTAGACAGGTCTCTCTTGTAAATGAGTCCTCGAGGCTCAATGGGATTAACCTGCCTAAATAAAGGTTGAATGAAAAAAATAGGCATGGGGGAGTGAGGACAGAGGGATGGTCACATTTACGCACTGAGGTTCTGTGTGAAGACCTTATCTCCTCCTCCTCTCCAAATATTGTCCCTACAGTGGCGCTGCACTCTGAAAAATTCCCCTTTCTTCTCCTCCTCTCAAACGCCCGAAACCAAAACGATCATTCATTCAACAGAATAAATAAATGCCCTGCAACAGTGCACGTTACGCACAGTGTCTCCAGACAGCTGTACAGAGTGCGCACATCAGCAGGTGTCTGAACTCTTGCTGCATTTCAGACATGATAAATAAAAAGCTTATGGTACTGTAAAAAATAAATTAAAAATACAAAGAGAGAAATTGATGTGTTAGTCACATTGTACGTCACGTTTCAAAACGACTGCGTTAATTTGTCAAAATAATAACAACAGCGATCAAAATGTCAAAAAGAGAGTCCAATTTACTTTAATTTAAAAAATGGATGGATGGATGGATGGATGGATTGTCCTTAGTTGGACAACAGAGAATTGAAGCCTTCAGGTGTTTCAAGCGGTGCCATGAGAACTGGAGCAGGAACAACAAATTCAGCGGAGAAGAGTTCAGCTCAGAACTGTGAAATGAGGGAGGTTTACACACAAGCTGCTGTTCTTCTCCAAAATAGTAATTTTATTAAGTGTGTACAAATGTAGGTAAATAACCAGTTAAAATACACCAAAATGCAGGAAATGGCATCTCTGTTATTCAAAATTTTCTGTGAGATGGCCCACCCTCAATCTCTGGTTTTCTAACAATTTTCCCCAACTAAACTGTGATTAAAAACAACACTCATCCTTAATACTAAAAACGCTCTTTACAAATCTCAATGTCTTCTCTCACTAAACCACTCTCTGCTTTCCCACTTCCCTTCAGGTCAAGAGTCTGTGTGTCATCCTCGGCAGCACACTTTTCTTCACGTCTCACATCAATTTCACTTGATCTGCTTATTTCCACCTTGACCATCTCTGTTCTCTTACCCCTCATTCCGCTGCCATTCTGGTTCACAGTCATAACATCTCAGATTATTTATTGTAACTCCCTTCTTTTGGCCTCCCAATAGATCCCTTCACAAGCCACAGATGGTTCAGACCTCAGCTGCCCATGTCATCACCCAAACCTCCTCGTATAATCACATGACTCCCATCCTGTAGCAGCTTCACTGGGTACCTGTTAAATCTTGCATCATCTTCAAAAAATTTCTTCACACTTGTAAAACCATCCACAATCTCACCCCTCCATATTTATCTCATCTTGTACAGATCTCCATCCCCTCCTGCTCCCTCAGTTCTGCCTCTCCCCTTCACCTCTCTGTACCTTCTGCCCACATCACAAATGAATAAAATTAGGTTTCTGGAAAAATATATATAAATTGGTTTGTTTCAGAGTTTATGAATGGTAAAGTATGATGAGTTATTTATTGTGTAATATTTTTTGTGGATTATTGTTGTTTGAATTGATTGTTTGAATTAATTTTGTTTAAAAGGGCAAACACAATAAGACTTTATCTTCTTCTGCTTCCTTTCATTTCATTTCATGTTTGATTTTTTTATTTATTTACGTGGAATTGTAAATAGTTTTTTTTGTGTTCTTTTAAATTTTAAATTTTAAATGAATAAAGAATAAAAATAAAAAAAAAAATAAAAAAAATCACCACCATGGGGAGGAGGGCATTCAGCTCATCTGCTTCTCAACTCTGGAACTCCCCACGCTATGACAGATGAAACTGCACCTCTCTCTCCCTGTTCAACATTGGTCTGAAAATCCATCTCTTTACAAGTAGATTAGCTTATCCTTCTTCATTTATTCAGGCGTACTTTCTATTTTAATGTTTAATGTTTTTAATCTTATTTTTCATCTAACTATTACAATATTTATTTTCTGCTGTATGCTGGTTTTTAGCTATATAGTACAGTGGTCAACATGTGTTGCAAACAGCTAAATGCACAGCAAACAGTTAAATGCAGTGCAAACCTCAAACATACTGCAAATACATGAGTGACGCAAACTCTAAAACAAAAATAACAAATGCAACAGAAAAATTCTGCAATTACTGAAAATAGAAGAAAAAGCATACAACCAGCGAAACAAATGCAAAGGGAAAATGCTGCAAATACACAAAACAATAAAACACCCCAAAACAACTGTAAGTAAGAGACACTGCAAACTCACTCCTCAAAATATAAGTGCACCTGACCAGTAGGAGGTAACCCTTCTTCCACCTGCGTAATATCACTAAAATTAGAAACATCTTAAATAAAAATAATGCAGAAAAACTGGTTCATGCATGTGTCACGTCTAGACTGGACTATTGCAATGGTTTGTTATCTGGGTGTCCAAATATTTCTTTACAAAGTCTTCAGTTAATAAAAAATGCTGCTGCCAAAGTCTTAACTGGAGTTTGTTGGAGATCATCTCTCCAGTTTTAGCTTCTCTCCACTGGCTCCCTGTCAAATCCAGAATAGAATTCAAAATCCTACTTCTAACCTACAAAGCCGTCAACAACCTAGCTCCATCTTATATTTGAGATCTTGTAGTTCCATATTTTCCTAACAGAGCTTTTTGCTCACAGACTGCAGGTTATCTCGCAGTCCCTAGAGCTTCCAAAGAAAAATGTGAGAAAGATCTTTCAGTTATCAGGCTCCTCTCTGGTGGAACCAACTTCCAGTTTCTGTCCATGAGGCTGACACATTGTCCAGTTGTGAATCTGGACTTAAGACTTTCCTTTTTAACAAATCCTATAATTAGGGTTGGCTTGTCATGCTGTCTTAAGCTTAGACTACTAGAGGACAAATTGACCTAATTTCCTTAAATTATTTGTTAAAATTGAATAATTTTCATTTGATATTATTTCTATCTTAACATGATTCATGACCTGCCATTGTGTATCTGTTCCTACCAAACCCAGCCGGTCGACGCAGATGTCCTTTTGTCCTGAGCCTGGTTCTGCTGAAGGTTTCTTCCTCATGAGGGAGTTTTTCCTTTCCACTGTCGCCTTCATGATTGCTCAAGATGAGAGTTCTGCGATGGAATTAAACTCAAAGCAGTCTGCTCCACAGATAAATAATTTTCTATTATTCTTTTTAAATATTAACTTTTATGTTAACTCATTTTATATATGAATGTTTCTGTTCAGTGCCCTGGCCCTCTGTGTGAAGCAGAGAGCTGATATCTAGGGTTCCCGGGGGAGCAGATGGTGTGGTTAAGGGCCTTGCTCAAGGGCCCAGAGTGGGGCAGATGAGGGTGGAGACAGGTGTGACTGCTTCACTTATCCCACCCACATCTTTGATGTTGTCGGTACCGGGGCTTGAACCGGCGACCTTCCGATCACAAGCTCACCTTCTTAACCTCTGCGCCACCACTCCCACATATATATATATATATATATATATATATATATATATATAT
>JBBPBX010016352.1:25667-38625 GCA_038048925.1 Garcialebias charrua
CCTAGTGTCAGTCTTTTTATTGCGTAAGGACCGTGTGCGGCCAACGATCCAATATATGCAAACATGGCTTGCCATACTCAACCTACCGCACGTGGCCATTTGACCGTGCGCTGACCGGCCGGTTGAAAGAGGTAAAAAGTTAAGTTTCAGATGGACTACTGCCAGCGATCCATCAGCCCAAATAGACATTCATTCAGCTGCTGCACTCAGCGGACATGAGCAGCCAACGATCCAAACAGGTGAGATCACAAAATATCCAACATGTCAGAGCAGGGTCCAATGCAGGCAGAAGCAGGGGAGGCATTTAATGCGCTTTGTCGGCTCTTCAGCTCTGATGTTCTGCCCCCTCAGCTGCGCGCGTCCGCCAACCGTTAATAATAGTCGGTGGTATAAGCAGTCAAAGCTTAATTTAAAATGTCTTGTTTTTTTTCCAGGTTCGGACCTGTAATTACTGTTAATTTGTCAGATCGGGTGGGGCTTGGAGATTATGGCTACGGTCTGGGGCCGGGTCGGTTAGGATTATTTAGACCCGTGTGCAACTCTAGGGGCAATTGCCCCAGACAGCATAGCTCCTAGGATCGTTCAGGCACACAAACTCCACCACGATAAGGTGGTGATTCAAGGAGGAGAATTTTCAGTTGTATTTTTTTATTGTAAGGTTTTATGCTTACCCTATTTAACTTGATTAATCTGGAATATTTTTGTAGAATTATTAGTATACTTAAAAGCAAATTAAAGTTTGACTGAATTCCAGGATGTAAGATGACAAAACAGAAAGAATAACAAGAGGGATGAAAACTTTTGTAACCCATAAATTTATGTGGCGAGTAGTGGAGTTCATACAGAGTACTGTACTGTATATATGAAGTATATGTACTGTAGATGTTGATCAGAACTAGAATCAGTCCAGGAGCTGATGGTGTGTTCAGCTGCTTTTTGAGTAAATTAGGTCATACAGTATAGAGGTGAACTCAAAATCTGCATCTGTACTTTATGTGTGTGTCCATGTTCTGTATGGATCTGACAGAACTCTGCTGTAAAACACAGTGCTCATATCTTAGTCACAAACAGAACTGTTCAAAACCTGATGCAGCTGGTAGCAAGCTCCTTCTGGATGTCTCTAGGAAACAGAGACTGTAACCTGCCATCTCCATTTGGACAGTCGGACACCACAAACACCAGGGGAGACTGAGCACTTCTCACAAAACGCCTGGAAATCACAGACAGAAACAGACCAATTATTAATTATTTTACTACTAAATAAAACAGATTGACAGACATCTGTGGTTCCACCTTAAGAACTGCAGTCTTGTACCACGATGAGGTGGTACAAGACTTTTATAGGGCCCTAAGCTCTCAGCAGCTTTTTGTAAAATAGATTCAAAATTTAGTTAATCAGGATCAAAAAGTCTCCCAAAAAGCTTGCAGGTAGCCTTTGTCCTTTTTTAAAATTTGGTGTACGAGAGTATGCAAGTTCAAGATGTTCTTTAAGATTCATAATTTGGAAGCTTATGTTTGTCTTCTAAGCTCTTAAGGTTTCAGTAAAAAAAAAAAAGTAGAAGTTTCAGGCAGCCGAATTATGACAATTCCACCCACATCGAGACAGCACTCAAGTTTTATTGCAAACGACTGAGACCATGTAGACCCGAGTAATCAAAAAGTGTTGAAGTGAAACTGGATGATGAAAAAAAACAGCATAAACCAAGCTAAAGCTAACCTCTAAACCAGGGGCCACCAACCCCTTAAGCTTGATTTATACTTGACGCGTCGCGCCGTGCGCGAGGGGCGCGCGCCAGAAGTGACGCAATATCGCAGTCCCCGCCCCCTGCGCGTTGGCCCCGCGCGACGTCTTGGCGCGTGTCGCGCACCTCCGAATTTTTGAAACTCCGCAAGCCTAGTGCGCGCGGCGCTGCGCGCCACACCGTTGACTTTTGCAGTTCACGCCGTGGACTGGGCTCAAAGAACAGCACTTTGGCATGCGCCGCCGTGTGTCAACCATAAACAAAGCGGCGAAACTATAAACGCACGGAGCCGCACGGCTCGTTGCGCGCGCAGCGCGCGCGCTCCAGCTTGCGGACCAAAGCGAAAGTATAACTCAGCCTTTAGAGACTGAGAGCTACTCCAGTGGGACCGAGTGACATGAAGGGCTACTTGTTTGATACAAATATAAGTTTGCACGACTCACATTTAATTACAGTATTAATAATAATAACTTTACATATATGTGAATACAGGTAGTCCCCGACTTACGAGCGAGTTCCGTGCCTATGGGCCGCCCGTATGTCAAAAATTCGTAAGTAGGATCACCCAAAAAAAAAAAAAATTTTTTTTTTTTTTTTGAAATGAATACATGTACAGTACTGTACAGTCACCAAGCACTTAGCCTATCCTAACAGTTTTTAAAGATGAAGGAGTGAGTTGAATTGTCTCCCTTTCACATAAAGGGAGCTAGCTCCCTTTATGGGAATGGAGCCTGCAGGGAGGAGGGAGACAATTCAACTCACTCCTTCATCTTTAAAAACTGTGTTAGGATAGGCTAAGTGCTTGGTGACTGTACAGTACTGTACATTTATCTATTTATTAAAAATATACTGTACAGTATATATATTTATTTTTTATTTATAAATAGATAAATGTACAGTACAGTACTGTACAGTCACCAAGCACTTAGCCTATCCTAACACAGTTAAGGAGTCAGTTGAATTGTCTCCCTCCTCCCCAGCAGGCTCCATTCACATAAAGGGAGCTACTTTCACTTTCACTTTATGTGAAAGGGAGACAATTCAACTCACTCCATCTTTAAAAACTGTGTTAGGATAGGCTAAGTGCTTGGTGACTGTACAGTACTGTACATGTATTCATTTATAAAAATATATATATATAAAAAAAATTAATGTTTTTTTTTTTAATGAGATGCATATTCGTAAGTCCGGAACCTCATAAGTAAGAGCGCTCGTAAGTCGGGGAATACCTGTACAGTATATTACTGTCTGATCACATCTGAATGTTAAAGACTCACAATAATTACAAACCCTTTCTAAAAAATAGAATATCATGGAAAAGTTGTGTAACTTCCATAATTCCATTCTAAAAGTTAATCTTTAATAGATGATAGATTCAGGGCCCACAATTTAAACGATTTCAAGTATTTATTAGTCTATTTTTACAAGCCCAAAACCAGAAAAGTTGGCACGTTGTGCAAATCGCAAATAAAAACAGAATACAATGACTTGCAAATCTTTTTCAACCCATATTCAACTGAATAGAATGCAAAGACAATATATTTAATGTTCGAACGGAGAAACTTTATTTTGTTTTGCAAATAACCATTAACTTAGAATTCAATGGCAGCAACACATTGCAAAAAAGTTGGCACAGGGACATATTTACCACTGTGTTACATCGCCTTTCCTTTTAACAACACTCAGTAAACGTTTGGGAACTGAGGAGACCAATTTTTGAAGCTTTTCAGGTGGAATTCTTCCCCATTCTTGCTTGATGTACAGCTTAAGTTGTTCAACAGTCCGGGGTCTCCGTTGTCGTATTTTACGTTTCATAATGCGCCACACATTTTCAATGGGGGACAGGTCTGGACTGCAGGCAGGCCAGGGGAGGACCCGCACTCTTTTGCTACGAAGCCACGCTGTTGTAACACGTGCAGAATGTGGCTTGGCATTGTCTTGCTGAAATAAGCTGGGGCGTCCATGAAAAAGACGTCGCTTGGATGGCAGCATATGTTGCTCCAAAACCTGTATGTACCTTTCAGCATTAATGGTGCCTTCACAGATGTGTAAGTTACCCATGCCTTGGGCACTAATGCACCCCCATACCATCACAGATGCTGGCTTTTGAACTTTGCGCCTATAACAGTCCTGATGGTTCTTTTCCTCTTTGGTCCGTAAGACACGACGTCCACAGTTTCCAAAGACAATTTGAAATGTGGACTCATCAGACCACAGAACACTTTTCCACTTTGCATCAGTCCATCTCAGATGAGCTCGGGCCCAGCAAAGCCGGCGGCGTTTCTGGATCTTGTTGATGAATGGCTTTTGCTTTGCATAGTAGAGCTTTAACTTGCACTTACAGATGTAGCGACGAACTGTAGTTACTGACAGTGGTTTTCTGAAGTATTCCTGAGCCCATGTGGTGATATCTTTTACACACTGATGTCGGTTTTTGATGCAGTACCGCCTGAGGGATCGAAGGTCACGGGCATTCAATGTTGGTTTTCGGCCTTGCCCCTTACGTGTAGTGATTTCTCCAGATTCTCTGAACCTTTTGATGATATTACGGACCGTAGATGGTGAAATTCCTAAATTCCTTGCAATAGCTCGTTGAGAAAAGTTGTTCTTGAACTGTTCGACAATTTGCCCACGCATTTGTTCACAGAGTGGTGACCCTCGCCCCATCCTTCTATGTGGATGACTGAGCATGTCAAGGAAGCTGCTTTTATACCCAATCATGGCACCCACCTGTTCCCAATTTGCATGTTCACCTGTGGGATATTCCAAATAAGTGTTTGATGAGCATTCCTCAAATTTCTCTGTCTTCTTTGTCACTTGTGCCAGCTTTTTTGAAACATGTTGCAGGCATCAAATTCCAAATGAGCTAATAATTGCAAAAAATAACAAAGTTTACCAGTTCGAACGTTAAGTATGTGGTCTTTGCAGTGTGTTCAATTGAATATAGGTTGAAAAAGATTTGCAAGTCATTGTATTCTGTTTTTATTTGCGATTTCCACAACGTGCCAACTTTTCTGGTTTTGGGCTTGTACATAATTTGGGTTTCCAGCTCATTAAACCCACAAAAACAGGATTTAAAAAAATAGAATACTGTGAAGACATCAGCCCACACTACTCAGTTATTACAGAAAAAAGACAGAAATTGGGATCACAACAAATCAATCAAAATATACAACTTTCAAAATGATATGCCAATCTTCAATACTTTGTGGGAATCCCATTGCCTTTATCACTGCCTCAATGCAACGTGGTATTAAGATAATCAGCCTGTGGCATTGCCTGGGAGTTATGGAAGCCCAGATTTCCTTGATGCTTGCAGTTAGCCCTTCTTTGTTATGGGGTCTGGTGCCCCTAATTTTCCTCTTGAGAATTTTCATTCATTCATTCAACCTTTATTTATACAGGCTAGCCTCGTTGAGCCACGGGGACTCATTTACAAGAGAGACCTGTCTCACTCACACCCAGGGTCAATTTAGAGTTACCAATCAGCCTAACATGAATGTTTTTGGACTGTGGGAGGAAACCGGAGCACCCGGAGAAAACCCACGCATGCACGGAGAGAACATGCAAACTCCACCCAAAAAGGCCCCCGGGCTGGGATTTGAACCGGTGACCTGCTCGCTGAGAGGCAGCAGCTCTACCAGTTGTGCCACCGTGCTGCCCATACATACACCATAGAATACACCATAGATTCTTAATGGGGTTTTGGTCCAGTGAGTTGGCTGGCCAGTCAAGAACTGTTGCAAGGGCATCAAACCAGGTCTTCTTGGTGCTTCTGGTGGCATGGCAGGGGCCAGGTCTTGCTGGAAGATGAAATCTGCATCTTCTCAATCTACTCAGTGAAGTTATCACATGGGTTATGGCAAAGACCCCACTGCAGCCCCTCCTCCGAAGGGTATAACAAACTGAACCTAACGCTTAAGTATTACCCAGAGCAGTTTTAGGTTAGTTCTATTTAGGGCTGTGTTGAAGGTGACTCACCCAGATTTGTTAACGGCCTTCATTTGCAAGTCACATCCTTATCTCACCCCGTAACTCGCCCAACCTAGCAACCGGGGTTGGGTTGCAGCTCACGGGGAAACTTGCATTCATGGTCGCCCACCTCCATTGTAGAATGGCTTTTCTTACTGCTCTAGTTATTTTTGGAGTCTAGGTATAAAAATCCAGGATGTTATTTTTATGATCAATGCTAAGAAACGTTTAAAAACATTAACAAAAACTCCCTCTTCCATTAGAATTGAACCAAGCTTCTCTAATCCATGAACACGAAGTGATGAAATTATGGTCCAGAGTTTTAAAATTTATGCTTTGCTTTAATTAAGGATTTGCAGGGGAACAACGTTATCAGCACAAATCAAAGTGATCATATTTAATATTCAGCAAACTGGATAATAAAGAGCACATTCAGGGTTTAGGAGAATTTCCTGTTGCTGACTTTGATGTTCTAAGGACAAGGAAACCACTAAGATGGGAATTTCCTAGCTCCGATGAGCTGAGTTAAAGAATCTTGAGTCCTCGAGCATGGATGGTCCACTGCGGGAGAATCCACGGTACCCTATAGAGACAGCCACGCCATTGAAATCCCAAAAATGTGTTAAGACCCTTGAATTTCCCAAAGTTCCTTAATCAACCAACAAGACCTTTCTCCAAGCGATTAAAATCAATCTCAATTAAAGCTGCAAGCAGCATTGAGGCTCTCGCAGCAAAGCGCAGCTTCGGCCTTACGGCGACCGCGGAAGCTCCAGCTAGTCCACCCAGTCGTCTTTGCAAATGCTCTCATTCCTATCCTGCACCTGTTCACCAAGGTGTGCATTTGCAAAATCTTCTATATCAACTGCGACCGCTGGAGCTCCAACAACGCTTTCCTGTCTCAATTGTGAACGCTGTCATTCCGTTCCTGCACACATCATCCAGGGTTCTCATATGCCGAATCTTCAAAACCACCTTCCAACCACATCAGTACGAGTCCAGCTGCAAGCCTTACAAGTTTGGCTAAAATCTGACCTTCCAGACAGGAGTTATTGTGATTTCCTGTTTTGTGGGGAATGTTTGATGAGAACTTCCTTTACGCTTTTCAACATGTCGTGTGGTATTCAGCAGTTTGCGAATAGTTTCAGTCTTATATCTTACACAGGGCGAAGCTGGAAGAGTCACCCAGTAATCATCAGTTTCTTGTCTGAGTGGGTGGGGCTTAAGTGATGTCATGAATCAACATATCAATTTGTCTAGAAGTGGTCATTGATGAAAAACATCAGCACAAAACATCAGGTGCAGATCAGATGATGTATCACTGAGATGTAACTGTTGGATTAATCTAGGGGGCGCACTGGAGTCAAACATTAAAGAACAGTACCACTGTATATACAAGTGCTCACTGATGACACAAAAAAAATCTGGTGCTGATCATATGATGTATCATTGAGATATAACTTTTGGAAAAATCAAGGGGGCACACTTGAGTCAAATGTTAAACAACCACAATGTGTCTAGAAGTGCTCATTGATGATGCACAATAACTCTGGCGCATATCGGATTACATATAACTGAGATATAACTGTTAGAATAATCTAGGAGGCGCACTGGAGTGAAATGTTTAACAACAATACGAATGTGTCTAGCAGTGGTCAGTGATCAGTGCTCATATACAATAAATCTGGTATATATAAGAAGACATTTCACTATAACTGTTGGAATAATTTAGGGGTGCACTGGAGTCAAAAGTTAAATAACAATAGAAATGTGTGTAGAAGTGCTCACTGATCCTGTACAATAAATGTGGTGCATATTGGATGATATATCACTGATCTGTAACTGTAGGAATAATCTAGGGGGCGCACTGGAGTGAAATTTTAAAGAACAATACCAATGTGTGTAGAAGTGCTCACTGATGAAGCACAATGAATTTGGTACAGATTGGATGATGTATCACTGAGATATAACAGTTTGAATAATTTAGGGGGTACACTGGAGTGATATGTTAAACCACAATATCATCAATCATATATATTGATCCGATTACTTATGTCCATGTAAACATAGCTTGTAGCTATGTTTACATGGACATAAGTAATCGGATCAAACGGCCGATCGGATCAAAAGTGCGTCATGTAAACACCCCGGTCGGGTTATTTTTTGTGTATTCGGCGTGATACAACCTAATTTGCGATCCGTTCGAAACGGGTGGTTTACGCCGATCCGTAGCCCGATGTGTACGCATGTAAACACATATTCTGTTCCTTTTATCGGACCGTGAAAAACTGTCCTGACTACGCATGTGCGCTGCGCACCCCTCCCCTCCTTTCCCAGCGCTCTCATATTGCGAATAGAAAAGACTAAAAGCATGCGTTGCTTGCCTGTAGCTCTATCAGGGAGTGCAGTAGTGCAGTAACAACTCCATCGCCGTCATTACAATCTGGCCGGGTCCATTTTTTGCGCATCTGTTTACTTTTGTCCCGGAAGTAACTTCTTCTTCTGTGGTTTTCACGAAAGCAACTTCCTCTTCGTTTTTTTTTTTAAGGGGGAGTGTACCACTCTGCGCATGTCTGTTCTTCTGGTCAGAATAAAAGCCTGCTGCATGTAAACGCTCGTCTTGAACGGATTGTGCCCATGTAAACAGTACTATCTAATTATGCAATCAGAACACATTTCAATCCGGTCACAAAATTTTGCCCATGTAAACATAGCTAATGTGTCTAGAAGTGCTCACTGATGATGCACAATAAACCTGGTGCAGATCGGATGATGTATCCCTGAGATATAACTATAGGAATAATATAAGGGGCACTGTGGAGGCTATTGGCCACTTATCATGGATTCCTGTTTAAAGGGATGGAGTGATTTTGGTTCACCTCGGTTCAAATCTGTGGAATTTAGAGCCAAACGTATTGCGACGGCATCAATTTTGAATTCATAACACCGCCACGCCCACATCCTCCAGCGAAAACTGTTTGTAATTTTTAACAAAGGAAATATGAGTAATGAACTGCCAAAGTACAAACAGTTTGTCACATGCCCAACCAGAGAGGGGAGCACGCTGGATCACTGTTACACCACAGTGAGGGGAGCTGATCGTGCAGTCCCCCGCGCAGCCCTGGGACTATCTGATCACATGATGGTTCATCTGATTCTCGCATATAGACAAAGATCGAAACTTTCAAAACCTGCAGTGAGAACATCCAAGAAGTGGAGCAGTGAAGTGGAGGAGGAGCTGCGTGCATGTTTTGAAACCACGGACTGGGATATGTTCAAGGACTCCACAGAGAGTTTAGATGAGTACACGGACACTGTGACGTCATATATAAATTTCTGTGAAGATAGCATCATCCCATCACGAACCAAAGTCATTTTCAATAATGATAAACCCTGGTTCACACCCAAACTCAGACGGCTCCGTCAGCAGAAGGAGGTTGCTTTCAGGGAGGGAGATAAAGAGGGCTACAGACGTGCAAAGTATGGATTTAGCAGGGAGGTGTCAAAGGCTAAATCCAGGTACAACACACGCCTGGAGGAGTAATTCTCTGCAAATGACTCTGTCACAGTTTGGAGGGGCCTGAAAGAGATCACAAATTATAAGCCCAGATCGCCTCACTCCACAGATGACATCAAACTGGCTAATGACCTCAACAACTTCTATTCACGCTTTGAAACAAAGGACTCACATTCCTCTACCCCCCACACCACTCACACTTGTTTAACCACCTTGGAGATCCCCCCACCCCCTGCTCTCATAGTTACAGAGGGGGAGGTGAACAGGCTCTTCAAAAGGTTGAACACACACAAATCTGCAGGCCCGGATTATGTGACTCCTTCCACCCTGAGGAAGTGTGCTAACGAGTTAGCACCTGTATTTACAGAAATCTTCAACTCTTCCCTGGAGTCATGTCATGTCCCAGCCTGTTTCAAGTCCTCCATCATCGTCCCTGTCCCCAAGAAGCCACGCATCACAGGACTAAACGACTACAGACCTGTGGCTCTCACATCTGTAGTCATGAAAACCTTTGAACGTCTGGTTTTATCCCACCTCAAGTCTATCAGCAATCCCCTCCTGGACCCTCTGCAGTTCGCCTACAGAGCTAACAGGTCTGTAGATGACGCCATAAACCTGGCCCTCCACTTCATCCTGCAGCATCTGGACTCCCCAGGAACCTATGCTAGGATCCTGTTTGTGGACTTCAGCTCTGCATTCAACACCATCCTTCCTGCTTTGCTCCAAGACAAGCTCTCTCTGCTCGGTGTACCTGACTCCACCTGCAGGTGGATCACTGACTTCCTGACAGACCGGAGTCAGCGCGTGCGGCTGGGGAAAGCTGTCTCGGACACTCAGACCATAAGCACAGGTTCACCACAAGGCTGTGTTCTTTCCCCTCTGCTCTTCTCCCTGTACACCAACTGCTGCACCTCCAACCATGACTCCGTAAAACTTATTAAGTTTGCGGACGACACCACCCTCATCGGGCTCATCTCGGATGATGATGAGTCTGCGTACAGGAGAGAGGTGGGTCGGCTGGTGACCTGGTGCAGCAACAACAACCTGGAGCTCAACGCCCAGAAGACAGTGGAGATGATTGTGGACTTCAGGAAAGACAGAGCCCCTCTGCCCCCCATCACCTTTAACAACACCCCCATCATCATTGGGGACTGCTACCGGTTCCTCGGCACCACCATCACCCAGGACCTCAAGTGGGAGCCAACCATCAGCTCCCTCATCAAAAAGGCTCAGCAGAGGATGTACTTCCTGCGACAGCTGAGGAAGGCCAAGCTGCCGGCCAAGCTGATGGTGCAGTTCTACACGGCCATCATCGAGTCCATCCTCAGCGCGTCCATCACAGTGTGGTACGCCGGGGCCACTGTCAGGGACAGACACAGACTGCAGCGCATTGTGCGCTCTGCTGAGAAGGTAATCGGCTGTAGTCTCCCATCTCTCCATGACCTGTACGTCTCCAGGACTGTGAGGCGAGCAGGTCGGATCACAGCTGACCCTTCTCACCCTGCATACGGTCTGTTCGAACGACTCCCCTCAGGCAGGAGGCTTCGGTCAATTGGGACCAGAACCTCCCGCCATAAAAACAGTTTCTTCCCCTCTGCTGTCAGACTTTTGAACACTCATAACCATGTTACCCCATAACTTGCCTTGGTCGCTGTATTTTGTATTTTGATTGGGAATCACTGTATCACTGTATTTTGATTGCACCACTCTAATTGCGCTGTTTCTTAGTAGGTTTTGTTCACTGAATATTGTATTGATGTTTTATGGTTTATGTTTTTTTATGTTTTATGTTTCTATATTTTATGCACCGTTATGCCGAAGCAAATTCCTAGTCTGTGAATCCTGTTCATTGACAATGGCAATAATAAACTGAATCTGAATCTGAATCTGAATCTAATTTAAAGTAAGTCAGACCAACTTATACGTCTTCTAACATAGGATCATCCTGATTAGTTCAAGTGAGTCAGAAAGGCAACATTCCAAGTAAAAAAAAGTGACTTCCTGTTCTGAGGGGGCAGGGCTTTGATGACATCAGAACATGACCAAGATTATTGTTGGGCATCCAACAGAGATGACTCATGCCAAGTTTGGGACAATTTGGTCTTTCAATGTGTAAGTTATAGGTAGGGTTTGGAAATTTACGGCGTGAAGCGCAACTTTGAGGCCTGGCCAGGCCCCTTTAGCATTTATGAAAATGCACGCTTTAGGTACAGTAACTTTTACTCACCAATGTGTTAAGGGCATATTAACCAAGTTTGAAGGCAATCCTTCAAAATCTCTAGGAGTTGGTTAAAATTTGCAGTTAGAAACGCCCCAAAATTACCTTTTGACCTAAAATGGCCGACTTGCTGTTGGTTTTGGACCAGGGCTCCAAGAGACTTTTTCATAGGCCCTGAGATTACCGTATTTTTTGGAGTATAGGTCGCACCCGAGTATAGGTCGCACCATCCAATTATTGCCAAAGAATTGGAAAAATTCATATATAGGTCGCACCTGAGTATAGGTCGCACCTACGTCAAAATGTGGACCGTGTTTAGCTCTGCTGCAAATGTCTCTTCCACAGGAGCGCACAGCAAGGCTTTTAAGAAGATTAACACTTAAAAACAATTAATTGTTTGATAAAAAATTATAGCAAATATGTGTCTGAGCTGAACTTTTCTTTAATAAATGAATAATTTTAGCAGGATAAACACCTAAAAATATATATTTGTTAGCTGACATTATTGTAAGAGTGTGTCTCAGTTTAATTTTTGTTAATAAATGATTACAAATCAGCTTATTTTATAAAAAGCCATATATAGGTCGCACCTGAGTATAGGTCGCAGGCCATGAAAAAATGATAAAAAGGTGCGACTTATACTCCGAAAAATATGGTATAAAGATGTTCACAGTTTCAGAATTATCGTTCCAAAAATGGCCTGGGCTGAGGTTTAAAAATATTCCATTTTTAATTTTTTTTTTTTTTTTTAATAGATGGCCTCCCTTCTCACCTTCCAGCCATCCTCTTCACACCATTGTTTTTTTAATAGGATAGAAAGAAAGGAAAGACAGAAAGTAAGACTACAAAATATAATAAATATACACAAAGAAAGCACAAGGCAAATACACCCTACCACTGTCTGTAAACCTGCAAAGAACATGACAGAACACAGCAACAAAATACATATGTATAAAAGACAGAATATGCATGGCTTTGCAGTAGATTTCTATATATATACAGTATACCTATACCTACATATATATATATATATATATATATATAGATACATACATATATATATATATATATATATATAGATACATACATATACATGCATATGTGTTCATATATACATCTACATATCTACATACGGTACCTGCATGTGCATCCCTGCATCTATTTGTGTGTGGTTGTGAGCATGCATAAGTGCATAAGGCTTATCTAATAGAACATTCAATAGTGACCGGGAAGCATAAGAGATCCGACCCCCAAGACCCGAGGCAGACAAAGGGGAGATCAGAGCCCCAGACCCCAAGAGGGACCCCGAGCGCGGAGCCCCCAGGGCCACCCAAACAGGACGAACCACTCACCCACCCCCCAGATCCGACCATAGGGGAGAACCGGAAGAGCCCCACCAGCAACTACACTAAATGATCACCCGGGGCCAACAGCGGCATACTCACAGGTCCCCGCCGGAACCCGCTGCACCGATGCAGCCCCAGGCCTAGGCACCAAGGGCCGGGCACAGAG